>JACXGM010018743.1:0-18830 GCA_016801145.1 Umbra pygmaea | reverse complement strand
CAACGATTATATAATTAGAAGACGATTATATAATTTCACCTTAAAGTTTTCTTCTTCATTAGCTCCTATGGCGAGGAAAAGGCTTAAGGTGATTTAATGTACCTAAACAGCGATCAATATTAACCAAATTTATCTCTCATATTGCTCATCATAACCACTGAAAATTATAAAAACAACTAACCCAAATTCCAATTATTTTATATTTTTTTATTTTGCTGATCCGAAAAATGATCCGATCCGTGACTCTGATCCGGAAACCGATCCGATCCGTGAGTTTCATGATCCGTTGCACCCCTACTATCTTCAGCTCTGGTAAACCAATCATTTCTGGGTGATGTAAATCACTTCTGGTGCTCCAGTGCTGGAATGTCGCCACCGACACCAAATTTAAAACTCTGTTTACTGCCAAATACAAAGCGATTGATCTAGCGGTGGTAGGCTTAATCAGCATTGTGTGAACTGGTTTGGCAAAGGCTGGAATGTAACGGACGTTAATTTATATGTAAGAATCCTGCACTGCAGCTTTAAATCAATGAATATTTTTTATTTATTTGATGACCTTACTGCAGGTCTCTCATAGCCCTACTAGGGCTGAATAAATACCAGTGAATTTGGCAGTCCATGGTGAGCTAAGCACATACAGTTGTAACATACACTTTTGAAGGAAACATAAATGAGCAGGCAAAACAATATTTTTATTTCTCAAGGGAGTTATATTCAACTGTAGGTCATAACAGAATGGAACAATCATAAAACAAAACATAGCAACAAAGAAAATAATGAAATTACCCCTGTTCAAAAGCCTGCATAACCTCAGTTACGGTGTCTTGCCCAATTTAGCATCAATGACAGCGTGCATTCGCTTGTGATAGTATTTTATGAGGCCCTGAATTCTTGCAAGGGGTATAGCTCCCCATTCATCTTGGCAAAACGCCTTCAGGCCATGCAAAGTCTTTGATTGTCTTGCATGAACTGCACGTTTTAGATCTCCTCAGACTGGCTTGATGATATTAACGTCAGGAGACTCAGATGGCCACTCCAGAACCTTCACATTTTTCTGCTGTATACACTGGAGGGTCAACTTGGCCTTGTATTTAGGGTCATCTTGCCATAGATTTTCACAAGTTTCCCCATGCTTGTAGAGCTCACACACCCCCAAAACATCAGTGAGCCACCGCCATGCTTCCCAGTGGGGATGGAATTCTTTTCTATGGCTGTAACGATATGCGTATCGCGATCCAATATGCACTCCAGAGCCCGTTCGACTGGCAACAGTAAATAATGCCCGCAACACAAACTCGGTTATTTAATTTCAAAATAACAGCGCTCCTTATTCATTATCATTATCATTGTTTGTTAATTTCATAGATGGGTAGTGGGTCCATGTTCATGTGTTGCTACAATTAGTCTATTTTGGGTAACAACAGACTCTACTGAATGATTTTCAAATGTACTCGTGATTTAAAAAAAAGAGAAACTGACAATATATTCAACAATTTGTATATAACTTATTTCTTAATATTTTTAATAATCAGTTATTAAAAACTTGTTAAATGTGCCGTTTTTGCTATTACATACTCTTACTATTTCTTTACACACAATACAATTGAGTTTGGTTACAATTCACTAGCATTACAATAAATTCACAATTTTTATGCAATAAATTCAAACTAGCACTATTAGTTTGAAATGAAATATCCGAGTTTGTGTTGCGGGCATTATATACTGTTGCCAGGTGAACGGGCTCTGGAGTGCATATTGGATCGCGATACGCATATCGTTACAGCACTATTCTTTTCACTTTAGGCCTTGTTGATCCCTCTCCAAACATAGCACTGTCTTTCTTGAGCAGCCTTAATGTCTCCCGACGTTACCTGAGGGTTTTTCTTTGTATCCCGAACAATTCTCCTGGCAGTTTTGGCTGACATCTTTCTTGGAATACCTGACCTGGGCTTGGTATCAAGATATCCCTGAATCTTCCACTTCTTAATAAGTGATTAAACACTACTGACTGGCATTTCCAAGGCTTTCTCCTCATCTTTTTATATCTATTTTGACCATTATGCAGTTCCAGTACCTTACAACACAGGCATTTTGACAGTTCTTTTTTTGCTCCCCATGGCTCAGTATCTAGCCTGTTCAGTGCATCTATGTGAAAGCTAACAAACTCATTGACTATTTATACACAGCCACTAATTGCAATTTAAATGCCACAGATGTGGGAAATTAAACTTTAATCACCATTTTAACCTATGTGTGTCACCTTGTGTGTCTGTAACAAGGCCAAACATTCAAGGTTATGGAAATTGATCAAGGAGATTTCTGTTATCAGTATGGTTTACAAAGTTGCCAAACAACTGTATGATAATTAAAGGCCAATCTTGGCCATTGGAGAGATATTTGCAGATTTTTTAATGGCAAACAGATTTTTATCATTGCTGCGTTCAAGCTAGTTTCCTGCAATTATACATATTTTGTAAAGAGGGAACTCAGCAGTTTTTAAACTTTAAACCTTAAGTTACCGTAAGTATTAGGTTGGCCTAAGGAGATCAACAGCCTATATCAAAGTGTGCATAATTATTAGGCAGCTTCTGTTCCTCAGGCCAAATTGGCCAAAAGAGAGATTTAACTGACTCCGAAAAGTAATAAATTGGAAAAAGTATTTAGAGGGATGCAGCACTCTTGAAATTGCTAAGATTTTGTGGCGTGATCACAGAACCATCAAACGTTTTGTTGCAATGAGTCAACAGGGTCGCAAGAAACTTGTTGAGATAAAAGACGCAAATAACTGCCAAAGATTTGAGAAGACTCAAACATGAAGCTACCAGGAACGCATTATCCTCCAGTGCTGTCCTATTTCAGAAATGCAACCTACCTGGAGTGCCCAGAAGTACAAGGTGTTCAGTGCTCAGAGACACAGCAAAGGTAAGAAAGGCTGAATCCCGACCACCACTGAACAAGACACGGAAGTTGAAACGTCAAGACTGGGCCAAGAAATATCTGAAGACAGATTTTTCTAAGGTTTTATGGACTGGTGACATGAGAGTGACTCTTGACGGACCAGATGGCACAGAGATCCACTTCGACTCAGATGCCAGCAAGGTAAAGGTGGGGTACTGGTATGGGCTGGTATTATTAATGCTAGTTGGTCCTTTTTGGGTTGAAGATGGACTCAAACTCAATTTCCAAACCTACTGCGAGTTTTTAGAAGACACTTTCCTCAAGCAGTGGTACTGGAAAGATTTTGCATCTTTCAAGAAGACCATGATTTTTATGCAGGTCAATGCTCCATTGCATGCATCGAAGTACTCCACTGCGTGGCTAGCCAGTAAAGGAATGAATAATAACATGGCCCCCTTCCTCACCTGACCTAAACCTTATTGAGAACTTGTGGTCCCTTCTTAAATGGTCGATTTTTGGTGAAGGATAACAGCAGTACACCGCTCTGAACAGTTTCTGCGAGGCTGTGGTTACTGCTGCACAAAAAGTTGATTATCAACAGATCAAAAAAACTAACAGACTCCATGAATGGGAGGCTTATGACTGTTATTGAAAAGAAGGGTGGCTACGTGGGTGGTCAGAAACATTTATTTGTATATTTCGAGTTCTTTATTTATTATTTTCACTTTAACAGATGAAAATCAACAAGTGAGATGGGAAACTTTTAGTCTTTCATTTAGTTACATAACTATTCTGCACACTAATACAAACACGATTCCAAAAAAGTTGGGACACTGTACAAATTGTGAGTAAAAAAGGAATGAAATAATGTACAAATCTCATAAACATATATGTAATTCAAAATAGAATATAGATAACATATCCAATGTTGAAAGTGAGACATTTTGAAATGTCATGCCAAATATTGGCTAATTTTGGAGTTCATGAGAGCTACATATTCCAAAAAAGTTGGGACAGGTAGCAAAAAGAGGCTGGAAAAGTTAAAAGTGCACATAAGGAACAGCTGGTGGTCAATTTGCAACTCATTAGGTCAATTGGCAAAATGATTGGGTATGAAAAGAGCCTCTCAGAATGGCAGTGTCTCTCAGAAGTCAAGATAGGCAGAGGATCACCAATACCCACAATGCTGCGGCAAAAAATTGTGGAGCAATATCAGAAAGGAGTTTCTCAGAAAAAGATTGCAAAGAGTTTGAAGTTATCATCATCTACAGTGCATATTAACCACCGCAAATAGTTTTTTGGGGGGGAACAAATATGTTTTGGAATATTGAATTGTTTGACTTTGACAATCGACTAGTGTGGACTTCACTGGAAAATGTGAAATAAACTGAGGTATGTACACAACTTATTTGTTCAAACTCGCTGTGTTTACTATAAGGAATCAGTGCAAATGGATATGGACCAGTAATGACATTTTGAACATGTTTAGTGGCTCAAAGCACGTTTTTTAACTTGCCCCGTAAATGCGTAATGGTTGTCTATTGGCAGCAAAACGTAAACACGGTTTTGGCAATACAGATTGTTTGAGTTATTAACGCTACGGACAGCACTTCTGATATGCAAACAACAGAGCTACGTTTTGAAATCACCCGGTATTCTCCTTTAATGCAAGGTGAATCACAGAGATTTTATATGATTTACATATCTTTCAATAAATGGTAAATTGACTGCATTTATATAGCACTTTGTCTAACCAACAATGGCCACCAAAGCGCTTTACAGTGCCTCACATTCACCCATACATTCACTCATTCATACACCGATGGTGGTGTTAGCCATGCATGGCGCCGCTCGTCGGGAGCAGCTGGGGTTAGGTGTCTTGCTCACGGACACCTCAATACTTGGTCAGGAGGACCCGGGGATCGAACAACCAACCTTCCGGTTGCTAGACAACCTACTTGACCCACTGGGCCCGTGTTGCCCCTATAATCAGGTATTCTGGATGTATAAAGTGAGGGGGGGGCATGTTTTTCCAGTTTAGGCTGTCAACATAAAAATTTGGTAAAAGGTTTTTAATCACAAACATTTTCTTGAGGTTTCAAATCCTGGGGTTAAATTGACCACAAGAATAACAGATGTTAATAAATTTGAGGATAAGAGGAGGGTTAAGGTATTACTTCAGTTTACTAAAGTGTTGTTCATTTTGTAATAAAATGTTTAGTTCATTACAATAACCTTAGACAGCTTGGGCATATGTGAGTGTGATCAACTTCCCCAATTTTGTTTTACTTGAGGAAGAAGAGCACACAGTATTTGACACACGGTTGAACAACACGTGTTTCATTAGCGAGCATACAGATTTTATTATTAGCGCCATACGGTTAGCGGTCCTTTGAGATTTGTGTGTTATCTAAAGCAGGTCAGCCTGGGAGAAGGAGTGATGCTGCAGCAGTCCAGACTCCCAGCTCAACATCACATTAATCATTTAGGAGCAAACCTCCTGTTAAATAAGAGGTGCTCAGTCTAGAAAACTATCCCTGAACGCTCTGTTAGCATGTGCCCCAGAATGCTAAAGAAGGGTACAATAACCACGTGTGTCGTGTTCTGTTTTACCTGGAGTTGTGGTTGAGTTCCTGTGAGATGTCGTCCACCATGTCATTTTCGGACGCCTCATGGGCCATGGCCTTGCACAGTTTGCAGGCCACCAGGGCTTTAGCCATGGCCTCTTCCCCATGCTGCCAGAAGAACAGCGCCATCTTCTGCCTCTTCATCAGCACGGCCCACACCATCAGCTCGTGGAACGGGAAGTGGAAGTGGTTGATCTCAGGGTCGTCCAAGTCAATGTCCACTTCCTCTTCCCGCTTACGCGTGGTCTTCTGACGGCCCCTCCGGATCGGCATGTCGTCCTATGGCAGGAAATGCATGGCAGGGACATAGGAAAGTGCTTTGTTAGTTTGGGGATGTAATGCTCCTCTGAGACCCGTTGGGGGAGACAGAGGACCATTTAGTGAGAATGTGATCATGTAATAATTAACGATGTCTAAGGCCTTGGAGAGATGGATGCAGCACCATGGAGATGTGTTGATAATGTTCTATTTGTGTACGCTCATGTCAGAGTTAAAGGTCAACTAGAAAGAACGGAGCAAAGGCCTTGGTGTCTATAACTGAATGCTTTGGATTTTCTATGTTTTTTCTAGTATTTATACAGACTCAAATATTATGCTCTACTAACTCTTTCACTGACAGACACAGAAAAAAAAAAATTCTTATCAAAATGTTATCAAATCAGCAGAAAAACATTTAGCGAACCACAGCCACACTGTCACCAGACTCACCTCCATTCCCAGCAATTTCAGGGCCTTGGGCTGGAAAGGTACCAAACATATGGTTAGAGAGGAATTATTACCAACAATTGAAATGTTTCACATTTGAAACAACGAATTGTTGTACATAAACATGAACATGCAGACCAACAGTTGCATTTAGATAGTAACCTGTTACTTTAACTTTCTCTGAGCTCTGCCTGTATGGTTGGGTGTAAGGGATGCCTAGCTAAGTGGAATTCTATGCAGTGGCAGGCACTCTGAGGCGTATTAAAGCAGGCCATGTATGAATAATGCATTCATGGGCCATCATGTGAGCTGCTTCCCCAACTGCTGTTAAAAATAACCCAGGTCTCCTGTGGCGTGTGTGTGCGTGTGTCTGGTGTGCGCCTGTATTCACACGGCTTTTTTCTTCTGTGTGCCCAAATCATGTTAAAACAGATCACAGATGAGTTAGTTAGATGTCTTCTTCTTGCATCCTCTCATTTCATACCTTCATTTTTTTCAAAATTTTAAACCTCACACACACAAATGCAAACACAGACTGCATAGTCACTGTGTTTCCTATGGAATACATGACATCGATGGAATACTAAATGTAACTTTAACCCTAACCCTAACACTTACCCTAACCCTGTTCTAAATGTAACACTAGCTGCAATCTCAACAAGCAGTTGATTATTAACAGATTTTGGGTTAAACATTTTGACATATTTATAAGTAATAATAAAACATTAAATTTGAAGCGCTTTTCAAGAAACCCAAGGACACTGAACAGCAATGAGAGACAAGTAATAAAAACACAATATAAACAGTACTAATATACAAAAGGGTAATAAGGGACAGCTAGAGCTGAGGGGAGAGCAAGCTATTCTAAGGGGAAAGCCAAGCTGAACAAGTGGGTTTTAAGTCTGTTTTTGAAGGTGGTGATGGAGTTTGAGTTGCGTGTGTTTGAAGGAGAGAGTTCCATATTTTGAGGGCAGCAAAACGGAAAGACTGGTCCCCCATGGTATTGAAGTCTAGTTTTTGGAATGGCAAGAAGTCCAGAGTCAGAGGAGTGGAGACTAAGGGAGGTTGTGTGTATAAGGAGGAGTTCACAGATGTAAGAGGGGGCGTGGCCATGGAGGGCCTTATAGGTGAGGAGCAGGATCTTGTAGGTGATGCTGGATTTGACAGGAAGCCAGTGAAGGTGGTGCAGTGTGGGGGTGATGTGTTCCCAGGATTTGGTGTGTGTGAGAACGCATTTAGAACCCCCATTAGATTATTTCTATCCTATAGGGGACCCCAATTATTTTTAGCCAGCCTAGTTTGATAAAGACATTTGTTGGTGACACTGAGACTTTTGAGTCAATTACAAATCAGTCTGACAGTATTTTTAACAGTATTTTAATATGAAATATATTTTGGAGATTAGATCATTAGGCAATAATTTAGATTAGATTATAAGAAATTGATAATTGCTAAGGGTCTTTTCTCCAGAGGCTGATGTTGAAATCATGATTGGCATGTGGACATTTTAGAGGGAAACAGAAGAAACAGACAAATATGAGTGTCTCCTTGTAGCGATAAGCTCATAATACTGAAGTGTTAAGAACGTAGCTCCACATTTCTAGGAAGAAAAAATTATATTCTGTTTAACAGATTCTCATCCATCAGCTATACCTGAGGTTACTTGCATAGTCACGGTTCAATGAATGAATCATTATTTATGAATTGACCCCCACCATTGAAATCAGAGGCGGTACAATGGAATGGTCTCTGTCTGTTCATGCGTTCATGTGTGTCACAGACAATTTTTCAGGCTCTACAATGCATTTTTTTCCCAACCTTCGATGAACGACGTATCTTAGTGTTTTTCAACCTGCTTTTTCATAATTACATTTATTAGAACATAAAGAGATCACCTCTGCTGTGTGTCGATGTGTAGCATGTCACATGTCAGACTCTGAAACTAAAGGTTCCTTATTTAGGTCCCAGTCGGGCTGTACTTTTGGAGTGACCAGAATCATTCAAAACAACTGTAGTTTACTTCTAAACAAATTTGTATAACCCAAGAAGCACTATATTAATTTCTCCATGAACATCATCAGTGGGGAACAACATGTTTACTTAGAGGGAGATATTGTAATTACATAAGTATACTGGTATTTATATTTCTTAGTTTTTTCTCAAAAAGGCAATCAGTGTCAGATTATGTGATTCACCAGTGGAGATGCCTGCCTACGGTACACATACAGATGTCTTTTATTCAAATAATGTACCATTCACCCTGAAAATTTTAAAATTTTTATTAAGCAGTTTAAGGCCCATTGGACTGTAGCCAACATCCCTGGATGTGACCTTTCGAGGAAAATTGACCCAAGAATGAAGAGAAAGTTGGTTCAAATGGTGGAGAGTGAACCAAGGAAAAGCCGAATTTCAAGCTCAAAAGGCAACAGTTTCAAGTTGCATCATACGTCGCTTTCTCAATGAAAATGCGCTCAATGGCTGAAGACCCAGGAATAAACAGCTTCTAAGAAAGAAACACAAAAAAGCCAGACCAGTTTGCCAAAACTACAAAGAAAAGATGACTTGGAGGAGGTATAGTAATGTTTTCGCATTGCTTTGCTGCCTCTGGCATTTCGTGCCTTGAAATCAGAAGACTATCAACACATTTTGGAGGAAAACGTGCAGCCCAGTGTAAGAAAGCTGTGGCTCAGTGTGCTATACCAAGCATGTGTCCTGCAGCAAGATAATGACCCAAAACATACCTCAATGAGCACCTAAGAATGGATGAGAAGAAACATTGGACCGTTCCAAAGCAGTCTTCTATGACTCCTGATCCAAATCTTATCGAACATCTGTGGAAAAGTCACCCACCAAACCTGAGAGATTTGAAGCGGTTTGCTCAAGAAGAGTGGGCCAAACTACCAGTCAAGAAGTGTAGAGATCTCTTTCAGAGCTACAGACAGCGCTTGATTGCAGTTATTGTCTCCAAATGCTGGTCAACAAAATACGTTAACGGTCCACACACATTTGTCCATGCCATTTTCAGTTGTTTTACTATATAAAATAATATGGTACATCATAAATCAAAAGCAAAGTTGCTGAATGGTGGGTACCAAATACTCTTTCAGTAAAAACACTCTCCAAACTCTTTTCACAATTTTCTATTTAAAAGAAAAGTCTCGAATTAATGGATATTTAAGAAAATATGTGCCTGCTGGTGTTTGGTGTAGAGGTATAAGTGCAGAGCAATGCATGACTCTTGTCGACATGGGTTTGGGCCCCAACTCTCTGTGCCCTTCCTTTTTGTTCCTCTTGTCACGTCTCCTCCTGTTGCTCCCCTCCGGCGCTCTGAGTCGCCGATCTACTGAGCCGCCGGTCTAAATGCACCCCCCCGGCAACCCAGGAATTGAAACCCAACACACTCCAGTCACCTACAGCGCACCTGCACCTCACCAGCTCATCACCACCACTATATAGTCCTGGACCAGAACACAGATAATACTGATGCAGCAGGAAACCCTACCAGATTCTCCCAGGTGGTTGACAGCAACTCGCAGCGTCTCGACCAGCAGGCCCTCCAAATTGTAAACATGCCCAGCTCTCCAGCGTTGCCTCCGGGGGCTGTTGTCACTCCTAGGCCACCTTGCTGGAGTAAGGTGGGCCATACTCTGTATTTTTCGTAAATCAATTGAGAGGGGTGTTCAAAGAATGTATTTTGGTGTGTAGAACACAAATCTGAATATTTATTACAATTCTGATAATTCTAACCTACATCAATTTACAGTTGGATATTGTTACATTTTGAAGTACTTTTTGCTATTATTCTGGAATTTACTAAACTTTTTGCTGTACCATCTAGCTCAGTAATTGTAATAATATGGTTTTTGAGGAGGTTTATCGAGTGAGAAATAACATTTTATTTTGAAAATCTGACCAATGGTGTAAAGATAAATGGGGATCTAGAAATATTTTGATATTTCTAGGGTTATGAAACGCAATGTTGTTGTGTCTGTTCATTTTGTCCAGACACAACATGGCATCATCTTCGAAGTAACCAAACGTTAAGCCTCAATTCAGTCAGAAAAAAGCAACAGCAATAATAGCATCTTTTGTGGAGGAGAGTCCAGTCTGCCATTTTGTTCTTAAAGAGACTGAGTGAGAATTTCATTGATTAATAAAATAGTTGCTTGTGGAAGAAATGGCAGAAAAAAAGTCAGAAAAAAAAAGACATCAAGTTCTCTTTTGAGTAATCTTGTTGGGAAAGAACAAAGGCTGTTGGTGTCTAAACTGCCAAATGTGAGGGATATCCTGAGGTATGGCATACAGTATACTTGGGGGAGCAATGTGAAGATGACCGGAGGAACTACCCAGTGGACCAGCTGGTGAGGGACATCTACCCTGGTCTTAATGTCAGTGAGGCAAAGCTAATGCTCTTTTTAAGCCACCTGTTATCAATGGCTATCATGTCAAATATCAATGAGGTCTAGAATCAGGCAGTGAAGTTCTCTCTTGGGAAGGGGAAACCTGATGTCATAGAGAGGTTCATGGTAAAGTTAGAGAAGTTATTTGATATTTTCAAATGCAAGTGTCAGATTACCAGTTGTGAGAAGGGTGGCAGTTAGGGCTGTGGGATCCAAGCCCACATTAACTGTTTCTGCAACAGAGAGAAAAAGATTCATGTGAAAGATCTTGCTTACATCAAGGGACAGAAAGAGAAGGTTTAAGGTAAAGGACCCCGCCAAATGGGAGGCCCTGATCTGCCAGAGCATAAAAGACAGATGAGGACATTGGAAAGGCAGAAATGGCAAAGAAGGCAGAGAAAATGAGAAGGAGCAACGAAGGAAATGCTACAGCAGCAGAGAAGGCAGCCAGGAAAGATGTTGAGAGATATTTGTCAGATGGTGATCAGGATATGGGATTGAAGAGAAGTAATGCTGAAGATGAGTTTGTCACTGAAACTGTCCCCAAGCCTGCAGCAAAGGTAGAAAAAATATTATGATGAGATTCCAAACACTGCCCTTGCTAGTGTACGGTATGGCATAGGGCTGAGGCCAACTGCAGCTATAGTAACTATAGCCCTGATTGATGCAGGAATCATCACAGGAGACAACACAAGTAAAGTGATTGATCAGAACAAGGTCAAGAGAGCACAGGAGAAGTTTGAGGAGAAATGCAGGGTCTCCTGCATTGTCTTTGATGGGAGAATTGACCTGACTAATGTGATGATGGAAGCTGAAACAGTGACCAATCTTTTCCTACAAAGATCACTATAGTGTTGCTAGTGAGCCTGGCAGTAACTAACTGTTCTACTTTACCCCAAAAGAAGCAACCAAGAAGGAGCCACATGCTAAGTAGATTGCTAAGGTCCTGTTTGCCTGGCTAGAAGATAGGGACCTTAGTGGCCATTGGAGGAGACTCAACAAATATCAACACAGGTATGAATGTAGGAGTAATGAGGAAGCCGGAGCTACACATGGGAAGAAAACTGGTCTGGTTGGTGTGCAACCTGCACACCGGTGCACAACCCCTGTGCCATCTCATTATTGACCTTGTTGGCCCTACTTGGTCAGACAACAAGTTTTCTGGACCAATAGGAAAGCTCCCGGATTCCTCCACAGACTTAGATATTAATCCAAACAAGTTGCCGGACAAGGTCATTCAAAATCTCTCAACTGATCAACACTATGGCTATAAGATTGTCTGTGCAGTCAGGGATGGAGTGCTTCCTGCCAATTTGGCTCTGTTGGAGATTGGACCAGTGAACTACAGCCGCTGGCTCACCACAGCAGATGTCTCAAGCTCTGGGTGTCAAAGCACAGACTTGGAGGAAAGAACTTAAAAAATCTGCAATTGTCAAATTCATCATTGGCGGGTACTATCCATGTTGGTTCAATGTGAAGTTAAAGCACACCTGCATTGAAGGGCCTGTTTGAGCTGGACTGCCTCAAGTCTCAGAGGAAGGAAGTGCTGGACCTTGTGATGCCAACAGTGAGAAGATCTACTTTGTATGCCCACAGTGAAGCCATACTCCAAACACTGCTGTGCTCTGAGGATCAGAGGGAGAGGATTGAGTGGGTGGAGAGAATCCTGGCCATCAGGTAAGAGGGGAACCCAGAGACTCAGCTGGGGGACTCCTCTGTCTGAACCAGAAGGACACCTGACATCAATTGTGATGCTTCCAGCATCGATGACTTCAGTTGGTCAGAATGTGTGACAGAGCCACCTCTTACCTGCACCCTAAGCAACTGAAAAACGTCATCAACACACCATGGAGGTGCTCAACTGGCATGCACATTATTTAGAGGGTGGTTAAAAGGGTGACTGAGGCTTCTGCTAAGAGTACTTCTCAAAAGAAAAGAGAGATGGAGGGATCAGGGATCAGGAGACTAGCAGGAGGCAGATGTCCAAGAATGAATCAAAGAAGGAATTGTGTAACCTAACAAAGTTATTAAATATGTACATTTTATTTGGCTCTCAACCACAATTAGCCTCTCAGTGGCTATGTGATGTTTTGTCATTTTTAAAACTTGAGAAAATTAAGTATTCCATGAGGGGATCAAAATCAAAATTCTTATTCAAAGCAAGCAATGGGTAGCGGGGGAGGGTGGTATGAGGGTCGGGATTATATTGATATATATGTTGCTGGGCACAGTATCTCTACTGTTATTTTTTTCTGTCAATCATTATAAATAAATTTATTTAAAAAAATAATTTGGCCCTGAAATATAAATATCTGTTAATATAATATAAAAGTGGTTAGAAAAAGTAAAATTGGCAATTTTGAAATACAAAAATTATGTAGGTTAGAGTCCAAAAAATAAACAAATATTTGTATTCCCAATGAACAAATACATAATTTAGACACCCCTCATGTCAGGATTTCTTTCAGATTCATGTTAGCACCTAAGTATGACCCGCCCTACTGCTGGAGGGTTATGATGGCAAGATGTTGAAATGTAGCAGCTTCCTCTTTCAGGTATCGCTGCACCTGGTGCAACAAGCTGGAGCTTATCCATCTGACCAAGCCAAAATAGCACTGGTAATTTCTTCCCTTCTCAATGGAAAGTCGCTGGAGTGGACCACAGCCATCTGGAAAGGGGCAAGGCAGTGGCCCTTCCCTTTGCCACTTTCTTGCCTGGTTCAGGGCAGTGTTTGACCACCCATCGGAGGAGAAGGATGGGGGTGACATTAGTTACATCAGGGACACAGGCCTGCGTCGGAGTAAATGCTTACATTTTGCACGGTGGCATTAGGATGGAACGAAAATTCTCTGTGCATGGCCTACCGCAGAAGCTTACAGGGGGACGTCAAAATGGACATTGCAAGTTGTGGCGATGAAATGGACCGAGACACTTATATCACCAAGTCCATCCATCTAGGCAACATTGAGAGACGTTGCTACCAACATCTTTCGGAGAGTAGACGGCAGAGGCAGTTTAACATGGATTAATCAGGTGTTTCAGCTCCATCGCCGCCCTGCTTACGTCTCTCCTAAAAGGCGCTCTTCAGAGGTTAGTGTGGAACCCTGAGATCAATGCAGCATTCTGGAAGTTAAAGTAAATTTTTACTACAGCTCCATCCTAAAGCACCCTGATACATCCCGTCACTGGCTGGAGGGCGCTGTCCATCCGCTCCAGATTCTCATGACCACCGGAATTTGAAGCACATATGGAAAGCCAAATGGATGAGCTCTTGTCTAGCCAGGAAGGTTCCTTACATGTTTTCACTTTATCTTGTCATACCGCCCAGGGTTGAAAAACAAGAAATTTGATGCCCTTTCCGCGATACACCAGACCGGGGAGAAAAGTCAGCGGGGTGACCCTATACTGTCCTCCACGCTCATCGTGGCCCCTATGGTCTGGGATGTCCTCTGTGATCCTGATCCTGCTTGTACGTGTGTCCCCACCAGCATCCTCAACCTTCTGTTGACCTGGGCAGACTCCTCTCTGTTAGCCGTGCATTCATGATTGATAAGAATCCTTCATTCTCTCTCAGAGATACTTTTGGCCTAACCTGGCTCAGGACATTTCCACCTATGTCAACTCCTGTTCCGTATGTGCTCTAACAAAGACTCCTCAGCATGCCCAGGCTGGCAAAATAGTTCCTCCAGTACCTCAGCCAGTACCGACGAGTGGTGGGCAGGTCTGGGACACCTACCATGTTTGTCCCCAATGGGACATTTGTCGGCAGAAAGACCAAGCAGACCATCATCGGAGTGAGGTGCCTGTCTTCCGGCTGGGTGTTCGCATCTGGCTATCTACCAAGTCCCCAGTTTGTGGGGCCATTCAAGGTCCTCTGGAGAATCAATGAGATATCGTACTAGCGACTCTTCCCCCTCACTACCATATCTCACCATAGCTTTCCTCAGGCCAGTGGTTCCTGTTCCCCTGGTGGACGCCGTCTCACGGGGTACACCTCCTCTGGCCTTCGACGTTGATGGGAGTCAGGCGTATGAAGTACGGTGCCTGCTTGGCTCAAAGGTCAGAGGGGGGTGGCTCCACTACCTGGTGGACTGGGCGGGGTATTACCCTGAGGAGTGGAGCTGGATTCCGGCTGGGGACTAATCGCTCCAGCCCGGCAGCACGGGAATGGAAACCCAACACACCCCAATCACCTACAGCGCAATTTAACATCTCATCACCACCACTGTAAAACCTTGAACGTTTCCACTGTCATTTGTGTGAGATTGTTACATTTTGTCGTGTACCTACCCTTTGTTTGTTGTGGTAGCTAATATCATTAAGTAAACTATTTATTGTATTCCTGCATTTGCGTCCTGCTTCAACGGTTATTTTTAGTACTCATCCCATCTCTCTACATATCTGTCTTTCTAGCCTCCGCTTCCCACTGTCCTGTCAATAAAAATTAAAAAATATATAAAATGATTGTCACACAGGTGTTTTTTATGATTGATGTCATCCTTTTCCTTCAACTGTTCCTGGAGCCCTTATTCAACAATATCCTGTTCTTTCTTAGTACCAGAACTCTTTAGTCAAAACCAGGCTCTCTGTGCCGGGAGGCTGAAAGCAGGTCATCCAGGAGGGCAATAACCATAAACATATGGTTATATATATATATTCATTTTGAATTGGCTCAAAATCTGGACTTGATACCTCATTTGAAAAAATAAATTGTGTTAATTTTAAAACTAAAATGTGGTCGCCTTTGACTGTACATCATGCATCGAGAGGAAGTATTCATATTCAATTTTCGAACCCATAAACACAGATTATGTAAGTACCACAAAAACGATTATGTAAGTACCACATTTATGTCACTCCAAAAGTGAATCTCGACTTGGCTTTTAGTCTGCCAGTCTGTAATGAGATGTGTTGTTTGTGATTCTGTTCCTACAAAGCTTCTGTCAGTACATCAGCACCTTCGTCTTTTACTGCTTCATCCAAACACATGACAAAGCATCCCATTACTTGCATACATCCCAAATTAAACCAACAAAACGCCACCACACAAGCCAGTGCTTTCAGTCAAAACCAATTTCTCCCCACAGCATCTCACACCTTCACATCTCAGAAAAAATACAGTTAGCACAGCAAATCAATGGGCTGGAATTCAGTCAAATGCTGCCTACCACGAACACTGCATGTCTTTACAAATATCACCCCACCTGCGCACTCAGTAGTTTTAGATGCATGATTGTTGTATATAGTACACCAGATCAGCCTGTGAGCTTTATTGGCCATGGGAAACAGAGTTACTACATACATGTGAATGAATTGAGCCCAGAGAGACAAGCAGACATGCATATTATCAGATTATAAAACTGGAAGGCTCGGCCACTCACTCTTTTGGGTCCAAACAGGTTATGATAGAGAGTTCTAAACCTCTTCCTGGTGTAGTTGCATCGGTAAGCTCCGCCCATCAAGTACTCAATAACCAATCCGATATCAATTAGACTAATGCGGTAGTCTGGTGGCAGGTTACCCTGGGGACCGAGAAATTGGTCAGACAACACTGCACAGCCCTGCAACAGTTGAACATTAGAAGGTTAAAGGAAGGGAAAATACCCCACACAAATCATTCACACGTCACCTCACACATCCACATACACTTGTTTGTGCTAAAAAGAATACGTGATTAGCTGATTCACCTTGAAGTAGATCCAACTGAACCCTGGATATTCTTGCTTGGAAAGAACACACAAGGTCAGTGAGCATACAACACAGGGTCAAGAAGAGATGGGAGACACAGACCCCCGATAAGATCACAAGAGTTTGTAACCTAATATGTATTCACTTAGCTTAGCATAACTTAGTTACCTTTATCTAAATTGATCTTAACTTAGTTTACCTTAAAGTCAACAGCAGTGATATGGAGATAAGGACACTGGACTCTGAGAAGACGCGGTTGAAGGAGGAAGTAGGGAATGGGGTGGCATTATGGAAATAGAAGATGACAAAGGACATTTATATATAAATATGATCAATGCTTACTTAATTTGCCTGACCGCGCTGTCCTAATTTGCATGTTTAATGTACAACCAGATCTTATCAGGGGTTCAGTGCTGGAAAACAAAGACGTCTGAAGATGGATAACAGAAAAACAAATAAGAGATCATTTCTCAATAGAGACAGGCTTTTATCATCTAGTTCTGATAGAAATCAGAGCTCTAAGATGCTAGTGAATTTACCAGGAGGCCAATGGCAAGGCTGGGGGAGGGGCTCCCTTGTGCTCTTTATAGTGTGGCCAATTACCATCCAGCTACACTTGCTTTGATAACACCTCATCCCCACCTGTTCACTTTTATTAGAACTCTTGAAATATGCACTTATCAAAAAGCACTCTATTTTGTTTCTGTTATCCAAGTAAAGCCTCCAAGATATTTGGCCAAAGCTCAGAGACAAGACTTTGATGTAGGCGAACTCAAAATCAAGTCCTAATGGATCCTAAGTCATCATAGTAGGAGTTACCATGTCAGAGTCCTCCTCGGCTGTTATACTAAACTCTCCATGACTGAGGTGACCTCTCCCTTACCCTGAGCTTCTAGTCAAGATTTTATTTAATCTTTATTTTGAAAGAAGGTCTTCAGGTTGACCTCATACAGAGACCTCAACTCAAAAAATATTAGTTTCTTCTCAAATAATTAAAAAGTTAACGTGAGCTTGTTGAAAATGCCAGATGGGCAGGTTTTCAACTGTTTTTCAACTGTTTTTTGTCAATGCCCCAGACAAGCTAAATTAAATTCACCAGTAGTTGTTTACCAGCACTGTGTTGTGCTCATTTGACGGTGCACACTGGTAGCAATTAGGGCTGGGCGATATGGCCGGAAATGAATATCTCAATATATTTTGTAGCTTTAACGACTAAAGATATATCTAATCTCGATATTTAATTATTTTTAAAGTTTGGAAAATGTGTACACATATGTAATGAAAAAAAGGGAATTGTCTTTATTAAAATTAAAATCTCTTTCAATTTAATATTCAAATCTATCATACTAAAAGAATAATGCTCAATCATATTGGATGTGGTGAGTATGTATGACACATAGAGCTGGGCAATATGGAAAAAATCGAATATCATGATATTGTGTATATTGTGTAATAGCTCAATATCAATATTGCGGCAATGTTGTAGGGTTGACAATTGGTGCTTACAAAGAAATATTTACACAATGAGATTTTTTTTATAAATAATCATCATTGATGTGTATATAATAATTAAGTGGGGTAAAGGCAAATAATCGAAAAGCTAGAACAGTCTGGTAACTTCAGAAAATTACTGTATTTTACTGTAATCCAGCCTTTAAAACCAGGAAAAGATAACACTTTTGTCATATCACGATATTACGATATCCAAAATCTAAGACGATAATCAGTCTAATATCGCAATATAGATATACTGTAATATCGATATATTGCCCAGCCCTAGTAGCAATCATATTGATTCAGTGTATAATTCAATCAATTGCATATCAGAGCAAAGCACACCTCGGAGTAGGTGAAGGAAAAGCACATTACAGGTTCACTCAGAATGTTTTTTTAACACAGTTGTGGTTTTTGTTGCAAAATATCTCCCTGAGTCACTTTTAACATGTTAACCATCACAGCATATTCATGCTGATCAATGCTTCAGCTCTTGTTCTATATCTTTTTATTAAATTGGATCCATTTTATATGTCAACTAACTGATTCATTATTCTGGAAAAAATCTGTAACATTTGCTGTAACAGATCAACTTGCTTTCAAGATCAAGATGCCAGGTACAAAACCCTGTACACGACTGCAGCCGTGCAGCTAGGCTAATGTCAGCTACTTTAGTTTAATCATTCCAAACAAGGTTGACACATTCCAGCACGTCCATGGGCTGCAGAGGTCAGAGACCTGGTGCTAAAGCTACACATTAAAGATACATGCACCCCGATCTTCCACGGTTTCTCTGAAATGGGCCGATGCCCACTCTCTCTCAGGAACATAAAAATGGTTTCCACTGACAGACGCTCACACAAACCTAATGCTTTCTGAACCATGATGGACACATTGGAGCAAAGGAAAATAGTGACATTGTAAGCGTTCTAGCTTCAGAGAGGGAACTGTAAAAGAGGACTGAGTTTGTTTGGGCCACCCTGGTGAAAGGACTGAGTGTGTTTGGGCCACCCTG
>JACXGM010018742.1:0-18831 GCA_016801145.1 Umbra pygmaea | reverse complement strand
GGTGGAGGAGCAGGTGGAGGAGCAGGTGGAGGAGCAGGTGGAGGAGCAGGTGGAGGAGCAGGTGGAGGAGCAGGTGGAGGAGCAGGTGGAGGAGCAGGTGGAGGAGCAGGTGGAGGAGCAGGTGGAGGAGCAGGTGGAGGAGCAGGTGGAGGAGCAGGTGGAGGAGCAGGTGGAGGAGCAGGTGGAGGAGCAGGTGGAGATAAAGATGGAGGGACAGAACGGGGAGGTCCAAAGCGAGGGGAAACGTGAACTCAGAGGTGTTCCATCCTAATATTAAGATCCCAGTTGACACCTGTGCCGGTTGCACCAGCTGGATGTAAAGAATTTGGCCTAAAATCCTAGGTTTGGCATAGCTACATCCAATGTTGAATTTAAACCTGTTGATCCAAATCAAAACAAAACTAGTCGTAGCTAACCCTGGCGTAAGCAATGCATATTTATGAGGTCAAAATATTATTTGCGATAGTTAGCTACAATTCAAATATAGATTAATTTAAATAGCATAGCATGGTATAGCATAGCATAAATAGCACACACAATCTGTGTGTTCAAACGGTAATTACGCAGCGTATTTAAAACGTCAGTATGCTTTTCCTCCGTAAGCTTACTTTGCTTCACTGTGGCCTCCCAAACATTTGCCAAATAATTGATTCATAAGTATGTGTTATGTTCATTCTATATATGAACATATTGTTAGCCACAATGTTGCATATTCCTTCTGACCTAACTTAAATGGAAAAAGACAGACAAGGAAATAGAACATCTGATTGGAATACAACAATTTCAGTGGCGTATTACATGGCTTAAAATATACGATGTTGCCTAATTATGATTTCCACTATGAATGAAATTGATGCCCAAATTATAATGTGCATGAAATTAGATAATCTTACATAATAATAATAATTAACCATTTATTTAAACCTAAAAAGCAAATGCGACAAAACAAAATGTGCACATGCTGTGTGCAAAGGCAGAAAAAAGCATAGAATTGTCATATTTGTACTACCGTTAGTTAGGCATACTACCGGTATTTGCATCTTTATCAATTGAGGTAAAAGATACCTTCATGAGTTGTGTTACAGTTAGCTCAATCTTTCTCCAAAGAAAATACAATTAAATCTTAGTGAGAAAAGTCAGAAAACAAAACCTCTTACACCGCGTTCCAAATAATTTTGCAAATTGGATTAAAGTCAAACTCATGGATGGTTTTGTGTCTCCGGGCTCCTTGGATCACTGAAATCAATCTCAGACACCTGTGATAATTAGTTTGCCAGGTGAGCCCAATTAAAGGAAAACTACTTAAGGTTGTTCAACATTATTAAGCAGGCCACAGGTTTCAAGCAATATGGAAAAAGAAAAAGGATCTCTGCTGCGAAAAAGCATCCAGTAGTGCAATGCCTTGGACAAAGTATGAAAACATTAGATATTTCATGAAAACTTAAGAGATTTGTGGCTGATTCAGAGCACAGACAGGTTCATGCACAAGGCATAATGAGGAAGATTACTGCCAGACAAATTCATCAGATTAAGAGAGCAGCTGCTAAAATGCCATCACAAAGCAGCAAACAGGTATTTGAAGCTGCTGGTGCCTCTGGAGTCCCGCAACCCTTACGGTGTAGGATCCTCCAGAGGCTTACAGTTGTGCATAAACCAACTTTTCAGCCACCCCTAACCAAGCAGAAACGGTTGCAGTGGGCCCAGAAATTCATAAAGACTCATTTTCAAAAAGTCTTGTTTACAACTCTGGATGGTCCAGATGTATGGAGTAGTGGATGATTGGTGGATGGCCACCATGTCCCAATAAGGCTGCAACATCAGCAAGGGATGGAGTCATGGTGGAGTCATGTTTTGGGCCGGTATCATGGAGAGAGAGCTGGAAGGCCCCTTTATGGGGAGTGAGACCTGGTAGGCCCCTTTAGGGTCCCTGGAGGTGTGAAAATGACCTCAGCAATGCATACAGAGTTTCTGACTGACCACTTTCTTCCATGGTACAAAAAGAAGAACTGTGCCTTCTGTAGCAAAATCATCTTCATGCATGACAATGCACCATCTCATGCTTCAAAGAACACCTCTGTGTCATTGGCTGCTATGGACATTAAAGGAGAAACTCATGTGGCCCCCATCCTACCCTGACCTCAACCCTATTGAGAACTTTGGAGCATCCTCAAGTAGAAGATCTGAGGGTGGGAGGAAGTTTGCGTCAAAACAGCAGCTCTGAGAGGCTATTCTGACATCTTGCAAAGAAATTCAAGCAGAAACTCTCCATAAACCCACAAGTTCAATGGATGCAAGAAATGTGAAGGTGATTTCAAAGAAGGGGTCCTATGTTAACATGTGACTTGCCCTGTTAAGATGTGTTTGATTTAAATATATTTTGATTTCAGTAAATATGACCCCCTAATGCTGCACATTCAACCAATGACCATGTTCAGTTCTTTACAACCTATAAAATGTTTTGAAACTCTGTTGTGCATAATAATCGGGACCAGTGCATTTTGAGTTAAAAAAAAAAGAAATACTGTTTTCATTGGTTGTTTGTACACGTTATACCCTAACGTTTGGTGACTTGAAAATTATACTGACTGTCATTTGCATCGACTATTTAGGATAAACAGTGTCAAATATAATTTGCATAATTATTTGGAATGCGGTGTAAATATTTATTAATATTAACATTTTTCCCTGCCCCTTCTAGCTGTAAAATGTACAACCAGGCATGCTCATTGAGAGCTAACACCCAACTGGTGCAACAGGTATAATTCTAAACTAACTATATATGATCAACTGGTACGATCTGTTGTTCCTAGTCCAGACTATCACTCAAATACATGAAACTTCAATTTAGCACAAAAAACATTTACCTCAGTCTTCACTCTGTTGAACAACCACTCAGACACACAACTAAATTCATGTGGTGCATTACAGTACGGCTGTGGTCCAGTGGTGGTCTAAAATACAGTACGGCTGTGGTCCAGTGGTGGTCTAAAATACAGTACGATTGTGGTCCAGTGGTGGTCTAAAATACAGTACAATTGTGGTCCAGTGGTGGTCTAAAATACAGTACGATTGTGGTCCAGTGGTGGTCTAGACCACAGTATGGTGATGTGAAACTCTTACCAGCTGGAATCTGGCCAGAGGGATATAACTGAGATCCACAGGGCTGCGATCAGCGATGTTCACAAAGCGTGCCTCCAGGACCGCGAGCGCACACAGCACATGCACCCACCTGTGAGACCACGAGGAACAGCATTCAGTATTCATTGAGGAATTCTACTGATCAAGTTACTTTTACGATTACTTTTCAGTTACTTGTTGAGTTCACAAGTTTCAGGAAGTCCCTAATTAAGACAAAATGATCAAGTATATGGAGTTCATATCTTACTAGTGACCATGATTGATATTTTCTTTACTCTTTCTACTTGTTTTATAGGTCAATGTTAAGATATAAACTCCATTTACCTGATCATTTTGTCTTAATTAGGGACTTCCCAAAACTTGTCAACTCAACAAGTAACTGAAAAGTAATCGTAAATGTAACTTTACCAAACACTGCTCACCGAAATAACTTCATATATGTTACTATTTCTAATACAGTTCTAAAACGTTAAGGACATGTTGGGTAAAACGTTCTTTCAACTTCGTTAAGAGAACAAATGGCCTATGTTGAGTCAGAAATGGACTGAGAAGAGAAGGCTAGTTTGGCCCACAGGTGTATCCACCTGACATTTACTAAAGCATCCTGGACTCCACAGGGAGAGTAAAGTGAGAGCACTGGCTACAAACTGGGGCCGTTGTGGTGGGTTGTAACAAAACACATTTGACCTTGAAGAGGCCCCATTAACGAATGACTCTTCACATCGGTGCTCCAATGTTATACTCACTTGTCGTTGTTGGCTTTCTGTAGAGCACCCCCTCGCAGTGAACACAGGCAGCAGTCCTGCAGGGACATACGCACACCTCGTTACATCCACAGAAGGACCCATTCTCTACCACGCCCATGCTTTTATGGATTGATCGGGTTTTGCTAAATGAGCATTGGGCATGTTTGGAACCAATGTGACAGAAGTACTTGTGTAACCGAAGCGGCTTAGACCAATGGACAAATCAGTTAAAATAGCAGTTAAATTTTTCATGTATGTTTAATGTAGAATTTATACTGGAAAACTTGCAGTGACAACAATTTGGTTATAAAGCAAATTCGTATCATATGATATAATTTATCAAATTCCTACATTATTCTGTAAAGGCACAAGTGACAAATATAAACTTTCAATGTTTTTATTATTTAGGCTTTATTTAACCAGGTGGGGCAATTAAGAACAGCTTTTCATTTGGAATGGTGACCTGGTCAAGATAAAGGTGCAAGATGACAAAGTTACAGAAAGTACAAGGTGCAGATCCTCAGAGATTTGAGTAAACTGTGTACAATGCTGGCAATGAATAAATGAAAGAGGAATTTGAATTCCACATTGTTTGTCATTTGGCAAGCATTGGTAAACTGACTTCTGTTTAATTTTTTTTTTTTTAATTTAACCTTTATTTAACCAGGTAAGTTGACTAAGAACAATTTCTTATTTACAGCAACGACCTGGGAGCAATTAGGGTAAAGTGTTTTGCCCAAGGACACAACAACATTTGGCTCAGTCGGGAATCGAACTGGCAACCTTCTGACTACATGTCTGACTCCCTACCCACTGAGCCATCTGCTAATGAACATCTCTAATGAATAAATATTATGAACTACTAAGATTCCAGTTTTACTGGAAATATTTGTACATTCTTATATATTACAATTTATTCAATCTTACTCATAGAACATTCAATGCTAAATAGACATTTGTCTTTTTAAAATACACAAAAGCATTTCAGTATCTAGCCATTTGTGTCAGTAAGTTAGTAACAGATTTAGATGAGTTAGTCATTAACAGAATGTTCCTGTTCCATCTGAAAACAGTTTTCCACATTTAATACAAAAGTCCTTTCAGAGTACTGCTTTACAATTCATGATATTCATACGCACAAGTGCATTTCCATAATCGTCTAACTAATTACTTTTGTTTAATCAGTAAATGGAGGTGGACAAAACAGGTTAATTTATCCAACAAAAGGGAGAGCGGTTTGTCCACCTTTGAGATGGGCAGCAGAACTGATAAACTCATCACCTTCTATCAATCAAGTATATTCTGCTCGTCAGCTTATTTAAAGAAATTCATTTCAACTATCATGGTACAAATGACAAATGAGACACGCTGACATGTTTTGGACATCTCTCCTAATCAATACTGCCCCCTAGCAGTAAAGCTTTTTGGTTCGCAGTTTGGGAAGTCATGCAGAAAGTCAACATTTCATGGTTTGACTTGTACTCAGAGGTCCTGTTTTCTGAATTACACACCCAAACTAAGGGTCATGCCCTGGCGGGTGACACCCAGTGCTGGATAGTCCAATATGTTGCTTAGCACATTTAATGAGTTTAAATCCAGACCATATGTTTGGCCTGCTCCAAACAAAACAAGTTACTTTTTGTTATTATGTTGTGTAATTAAACTCTGGCAACTCTTCACATGTAATCCTAGAGGGGAAAAAAATATTGTGCCAAAAATCATACCCCTTTTTTTTTTTTGGATAAAAACAACAATGAGTTTAACAAAATCTTTCCCTGAGCAAGAAGAATAGCGTTGCCTCGCTTAAATGCATTCAACAGCTATCACAGAGAACCTGGGTAAATATAGGCTTCACTTCTTTTAAAATAAGGCATCAAGACACAAAACCTCTTATAAACAATAAAACAGGGTATGTCTTTAGCCACCTGACATGGAGAAAAATGGTATTCTCCGACTGTAAGCTATATCGTAAACATTAAGCCACTTATTGGTGTAATTCTTTGTCTGGCTAAGGGTACATTTCTCTCCTGCATTCTGAAAGATATTTATTGAAATAGACTGTAGGGAAAAGCAGGCTGATTGCTAGGAATGTGGCTCGTGTGCTGTCCTGCTGTGGACTGTGTTATTCATCGTGCGGCGCCAAGTCAAGTTCAAACAGTCTAAACCATCGTCTGTTACTTCTCCTTCATAATTAACATATTTCTTTCTTTAGGCTACAATAATAAAAATAAAACAAATTTCAACACTTTCTTACCTTCTTGATTTCTTGTAGATTGTAACTAAAGCCTAACCAATATATCGAGGGCTGATGTTATCGGTTAACATTAGCAGGTTACCGATATATTGGCATCAACAATTTATTCACCAATATTTTTTACATTTTACTACATTTTCAAGTGGACATTGCACACAATTTTACAACAGTAGGAGAGAAGGGATCTGCTTCTCAGGTTTGTGTAAATTGAAGATTGCCAGAAAAATAAAGAGCCACAAATGTGCACTAGAAAATGTTATTCAGTTAAATGTCATAATTAGGGGACCAAGTAACATAGGTACTGGTACCCTATTGTTTTGTTAGTTGTATTAGTAGGGGACCAAGTACCATATGATTATTTTTTCTGTTGGACCTTGTGTCCAATTATAGTGCATTGTGCTTTTATTTTTAAATTGCATCGATAGTTATACTTGCTTGTCATTACATTATTCATATTTTACAAAAACAATCTAGCTCAAATGGAGTTACAAGGTTTTTCAAAAGCTAATTGGGAGATATGTGATGAGAGAGTAAGTGCATCGTATTATGTTATCAATTTAGTTTACAAAGTTTATTGTAGTTTGCAAAGTTTAGCTGTATAGCATTTTTACTAGGTGATGTTCTCAGATTACTTCCAAAATCATTGATGTATGGAAACTTTCCCATCTGCTTGTCATAGCTAGCATATGTTCCTGTTTGTACCTATATCTTGTGGTAAAATATTTTTGTTTTTTGCAACAGACTTATACAGATTCAAACTAGGCTATAAATAGCCTCAGTGATGGTGCTGTATCTGGTGAAAGACATGGCTTGTTACTTTCACTTTCATCTACAAATAGTTCTGTGTTGCAGATCTTGTGCCCTATTATTTATTTCACATGATCCCCAAGATTTATTTATGATCAGTCTCGTTATGAAGACTTTCTGTTTATTTGCTGTGTATGTGTGTGGTGTTTTAAAGGGACACTTGTAACTGTAAGACAAGAGGTTATTCTACAGCCGCATTCTAGAATTCTATTGGACTCTAAAGCTTTAAAGTTATCTGCCAGTTGTTTATATGTGGATACTATATTAGGTGCATCACGGAAATAAGTTTTGCAACTTACTTTTTCCATCATTACTGCTTTAATTCTTAGTAAATGATTATGGTAGAAAAATAGCGCTGCTTGTCATGTATTTAACATTGGCGCGGGGCGGAGCCTGTACTGTTGCGTTTAAGTTTCTCTCCAGTTTGACATTATGAGTTAAAACCAATCAATATTCTTCATCAGTTATCCAGCTGCATGCGCTTACCAATCAGTCATGAAGTTCAGTCTGAGTGTTTTGTAGCTGTTGTTCATTGTTTGTGTTACTGTGTGTTGTTAGGTGTAGTGTGTTGTTTTGAAGTATTTTCACTCACCAAAGTAATTTTTGTCTTGAGTGGTCTCATTAGTTTGGCTAAGTGGGTATGTGAGCATATTTTTGCTATTCATTGTCTGCACCCATGACATTTATTGTACTTGGTAGTACCTACTTGTTGTTAATAAGTGGATATACATTCACCGGCCACTTCATTAGGTACACCTGGTTAACTATTCTTAAATGCAAATATCTAATCCGCCAATCACATTGAAGCAAGTGAATGCATTTAGACATGTTCAAGACGGGCAGATACAGTAATCCATAAACTTAAAATGCTGTCAGTTCCAATTTAAATTCTTCGCAGATTTGAAGCAAGCAGACATACACTAGTGTTCAAAAGTTTGGGGTCACTGTTCTTCTCACTCTCAATTCCCCGCAGCTCCGCAAATTTTTGTCCAGACCTGTAGTATGGCGAGTGGCGCGCACACAGTTCATCCAACCACGTCGCACAAAAAACAAGCCGTCAATGGCTGCAACCACATTTTTGAAATGGCAGGTTGTGAAAATTGCTCATTATTATTCCATTCTCAGAGGCCCGTAACTTGGCCAAACATAGCTCAATTTGCATGAAACTTTGAATACAGGTTGCCATGAGAGGGCCGAAGGAGTGTATAGGTACCTATACACTCCATGGTGGCGCTGTAGCACTTAATCAAATGTTGAAAGTTGAGCATTCATATCTCATGAACCGCATGTTTTAAAGTATGCAACCAAGTTCCATACATGCCCCTGCTCATGCTGAGAAAAAAAAAGTCTCTGGGCTCACTAAAATCCACCCTGATAGATTTCCCGCCACTTTGAATTTACTAAAAAACACAAAAGAAACATCTCCTCCAGAACCGCTGAACGGAATTTCATGAAAGTTGCTGTGAAGGACCAGTGCACCCACCTCTTTAAAAGTTATATAAAAAAGAAGTTAATAGCTAAAACAAAATGACTGCAATCAGCGAATGAAAGTTAAGGTGGTGCTACAATGACACAGACAACCTTTAGCATTTATGCACTGTGAAATACACACTCTAAGGCAAGGGTCTCAAGCCAATTCTACAGAGTGCCTATTGTATCCTGGTTTTTGGTCTTTTCTTTCAATTAGAGCACAATTAAGACCTAAACTGCCAGGTGAGAGGAGATCCTAACCAATTAGTGACCTAATCAAATCAGTCAGGTACAAGGTAAAAGTGAAAACCTGCAGACACTAGGCCCTATGTGGAACCGGTTTGAGACCCCTGCTCTAAAGGACATCTCTGAGATCGATGAATGATTTGCATGCCATTTGGTGTGAAGGATCTTTGGATCATGGTGTTCAATAGTTTTAAGAAAAGTTGATTTCTCAAACCATTTGGCCGCAATAAGTGAATGAAGTAAAATCTCTTAAACATCTCCTCTGATATCATTGAATGGATTGGCATGCTCGTGAAGGATCTTTGAACCATGACATTTAAATGATCTAAGAAAATTGTGTGTATCTCATAGAATATGGCAGCATTAAGTCCTTGATATTATTCTCTTTGTATATTTCGGACTACTATAAGGAACTCTTATTTTAGGAAAAGCATATGTAAATCTGCTTGAACAGCAAGTTCTTGGCAGTTGAAATTGCTGCTTCCATAAGTTAGATTCCTGTGCAAATCCTCTTAAGGTTAAAGCTACGGATTATAAATGCCTGTGTAAACCCTATTGAAATTATTATTAAAGTCGACTATATCATTGTATTCTCACCTTGTAAAGAACACCTTTAATTTTAATATTGGTCACATTATGTGTAAAAAACATTTGGAAGGTATTCTAGGTTATATGTTTGACTAAAACCTTTGTTTCTGTGTTTTTTTATCAAATAGTCTAGAGTTGTGTCCAGTGAGGTTCGTTTTCTGTAAAATGTAACACAAATCATATATTATTCTAGATACATCTTTAGCAGATCTTTTCTGAAACTAAATGTCCTACTGTTTGCTTTTGTAACCGGTAGTTTTGTCATTTGGCTTCTTGTCAATTAACAATCAATGACCTCGTCACGTCCGATCGAAAGCTTACATTGCTCGTTAGGTCACACCTGCTCACTTTTCCAAGGTGGTAGTATTTCTGAAGACTATGAGCTTTCCAAGAGGACTTTAAACTGTGTATTCAAATCGTAAGTAGGCCTGTTGGATTTGTGGGTTAGTTTCAAATGAAACCTTTTTTTTTGGTGAGATTGTAATGGTGAGATTAACCTATTTGGAAAAATATTTGTTGTATATTTTGGAAAAATTCATAGATACAATTGTTGCAACATTTCCTGTCAAAAGTCATCTAATGTAGCCAGGATACTAGACATGGAAACAGTTATACAAGCTATTGGAAAGCCACATTTTAAAAGTGGTATTTTACAGGTGGAAGACATTTCAACATGTCCCCTTCATATTTTGAAATTACATTTATCAATTTTTAATGTGGGGAAAAAAAAAGGATCACATGCTTCAGCACTTGGCAGTAACTTCAGAGTGTGCAGGCAGGCCAACTACACCTTTGTTTCATCATTTTTGGTGTTGTTAGACTTCCTCCCAAAAGAAGCTGCTTGCACACAAGTATTTCCTTAGCAAAGCAGTGAAATTGCACTGGAAGGTGTGTTTGATTGAGCTAGCCAGCAACCTAATTTATCACAGTGTTGCGCACAAGCAAGCAAAGCAGACAATGTCTGCTCTCTCATTTATATATTGCGCTAGTTCCTGTTTCAAACAAGGTTGATAGCAGATAATGACTAAACATTATACAGCTGTTTTGTATGCAGTAACCTACTGTAGCTATCTAATTTACAATTTGAGGTACATAAACTTTGCTAGCCAGTTGATTAGTGCTGTGCAAGATAGCTATGCTAGATAGCTAACAAAGATGTTCAGACACGTGCTATCACTTCTTAATTCTAGCATTAGTCAAGACGAAACCATTTAAGAGATTGAATACCGATATTAGGACATTTAAGAATGAGTTATCAGAGGGTCTATCAGTTATCTACCAAATGCTTTGATATTTAAACATTGCCATGTTATATAAGGAAAGGGTTCTAGTACCAAATTTGTTTCTGTTTAATAAAAAGTTAATAAAAACATGTTCAATTATTATTATTGTTGCTATCACATGCTCTTATTGTTTTTTTTACACACAATTCAATTGCATTTGGTTACAATTCACTAGCTTTACAATGAATTAACAATGATTATTGCAATGAATTAAAACAAGCGCTATTGTTTTGAAAAAGAAAATCAGTCTGCGTTGCTGGCATAATAGTTGTATTGTTGAGAGACCCCTAGTGGCCAAAAACTACATATTGTAGCTTTAAAACTGCAGTGTGGAACTTTTACATATAAATGAATGTCCCTTACAATCCCAGCCACTAGGGTTTAAGCTAATCACCGCCTGGTCAATCGCTCAATATTTCGCAGTATAGTTTTAAAATTTGGTGTCTGGGCGACATTCCCGTGCTGGAGCACCAGTAGTGATGCATTTCACATCACCAAGCAATGATTGGTTTATCAGAGCTGAAGAAGGAAGCCACCGTTGTGAAGGAAGTAGGGGCTATAGTTACAGCAACTGGGTGTGCGCGGTAAAATGCTGCAAAAAAAACCCAAGAAGCGTCTAAGAAATATTTCTGATGCTCCAGATGAAAAAGTAACTCAGATGAAGGATTACGTCCCGGTCAGACCAATTGTGGCAGTGCAATGCTTAAAATTTAATGTAATAATTTTGGCATGCAGTCACTGTACACCGGAACAATATTTTATTGCAGGCTCTGCAAGACCTTGTTTGTCTGACACGTTTGCCAATAGCTACAGAGTCAACAACTAAAAATATGGAACTCCCCAGGCTGCTTGCTTCTCCAAATCCACTCTACAAACCTTGGCTGTTGGGGATCATACTCCATGTAGTACAATAGCATGATTACAATGCTTTTCTCAACGTTGAGTATCATTTTTGAAAGAGGCTGTAATCTAGCTCGGTTATTTATCCACAATTTTCCCTCGTACTTTTGGGGGAGAATTTATAAAAATCGACAACCGAATGAAATGAGCATGTCATAAAACCTTTTCAATTAACAAAAAATATATAATCCTACAAAATGTGCTAATACTTTTTAATACTTCAACTAGCCTACATGAAAAACTAAATGCGTATATTTGCAATAAATCATTCCCCTTTTCAAAGCTACAGTATGTGTGTCCAATGCATGTATTTGAAACAAGTGATGCAAGCCAAATGCAGCGTTCTATTAAAAACGAATGTATTTCTGCTGTAACAAACTGCAATGATGCAACTGGTCTGAGTGGCAAGTGTTTGTGTAATTAATCTAAATGCCAGAAAAGGGAGACAGAAGTTCTGCATTGCAGCTTTAATCAGAAACACTAAATTAGTGGTGTTTTTTTAAATCCTTGATGTCCTGACAATGTCTTGATCAGTTGAATATCACTTTGGTGAATAAATGTAAAAATGTCCTTCCAAAACAGCAAAATGTGTTAATTTTCCAAACTTTTGGCCCTCAGTGTTTCATTGGCCTGTTATATTTCAAATAAATTCCATGGCTAAAATAAAGGTTTCCATAAAATGTGTTTCAAATTTACTAACGATATTATTTATTTTATAGATGACACGCAAACCTGGACATAAAAGATCAGCGGCAATGACGAGGTGGATGGACTGTCCACTTCCAGCTGAGTCTCTTTTGGAAGACAGTGAATTAAAACTGATTAATACTGTGTTAGCAGGCTATAGCAATTTCAATGTATTTTTAGCATTATGCTAAAGTGAAAATTTACTGACAATAGTTCATTTGGTAATTGCTGAAATGCATATTCAACAAAATTCAAATTTGCATTAGAATGCTATAGGATCCTCAATGTAGTGTTAGCATCATGCTAAAGCAAAATACATTTGACTGAAAATTCAAAAGGTTTTTCATGCATTCCTATTTAGCATTAAGATTACATTAACATTGGATTTTGTCTATCCTCATGAGTGCCATAAACAACACATGCCTATATTAATTAATGTCACTTACAGTGATTATGTATGGCACATACTGTCAGTTCATGGTTAAAAATGTAGCTTACCTATTTGCAATCGTCTCATTTGGCCACATGGGATCAGCATTGAACAGGAAAAAACCTTCTTCCAACATTGGGTTAATGTTTGGACACATGATGCGTACAGTATGTGTCTTTTAGCCTACATACCGTATTGTATAATTTTCATGCTAACTAAATGCTGAAACCTGCTAAATGCTGCTTGCGGCTTTAATTGAAGTTGGCAATGTAAAGGCAGTTGCTTAGCTACAGTAAAATATATACCAAGCTGCTCAGAAATTTCCATTTGTCTTGTTCCCCCTAATCGCTGCTTGCAGCTTTAGTTCCTGCTGAGTTTGCGAGTGAGAGGCAGCCATGTTAGAGCCAAATATACTTTTTACTGAAATTACACTAGTGGAGAGCAATTGACCGTTGTTCATTATTGTTGGGAAAGAAATTGATTAATTTCTAAGATTTGTTAAGTAGTTCCATGATTTGCATACTTTTTCAAACCTTAATAATTATCAGGACGTTTAAGTAAGAATAGTAAAGCGCGTCACATCCAAGTCTTGGACAATTTTAAGCACAAATCAAGCCATAACAAAATTGGCAGATATCAGCAGAAAACATATTTGACATCAATATTGGATACAACAATCTCATGTTGGTTGGGCTCTAATTATGACAGTGTGCTGTTGACAATGGACCTAGTCACAATGGACTGAGGCCAGGCTGTACTAACCTCGGTCAGGGCGTTAGCCTCACAGCGGGCACACATCCACTCATCTGACACCTGGTCTGCTGACACTCCGTAACAACCTGATGAGAACATCCAAAACAAGGACAACATATTATTATTAACATAACACAGATGAGAACATCATGTTCCACAGGAATTTGGCTTTTATTTGTCATGTGTTTGACTCATAGAAATGGAAAGTATAGAAAGGCCATTCAAATCAATGTAGCAGAATGGTCAGAGCAGCAGCCATTTTTATGTGTACAATTCCATTGCAAAGATCTAGCCGGCTACTTCCGCATTAAACTGCTTTCTGGTGGTCACTGTGACAACTAACAACAATCGACATTTTGTTGTGTACTAATCGAATGACCACACCAAGCAATTGAATGGCCTTTCTATCCATTCTTTTTTGTATGGTTTGACTAAAGATCACATTGCAGTAAATGATGGTTCATTCATTCGCAAATGCAGAGTATCTACTGCTGGTAATAGATTGTCAACTCTGAACTCTGGAATCAAACAACTCATCATTGATTACATTTAACAGCCAGTTATATTTAAAAGGTGCGATTTGTAGAATTTTAGCCATGAAGCTGGATTCACACGAGACACGGCAAAAAATCCCCGTACGGCATCGTAATGCAGACACACTTTGTACACTGCAATCAACATCGTAATCAATCTTCCGCATCTACAAGATGGTGGGCAACATTGCATACAACTGTCCACCTCCAGCAAGGCGACTGACAGGAGCTGTTTTCAGTTTAGTATTCATTGACAATACGAAAACTATCTACTGAGCTGTCAAAGCTTGTCTTGCAATCTCACACACCCATAGATGAAAGCGACATATTAGCTCTTTCTCTGAGGTAAATCAACTTCTGGTTCTGGCACCGTAGGGCAAAGCACCGCAAAAGTTGGATTAAATCAACTCTTGCGACACACCCGCCGCACCGCATCCACATTTTGCCGGTTCCGGTAGAATTGCCTTAGCGATGCGCATTGCTTCCTATTGAAATGAACGGACTTCCGCCGCAGTGCAACCAGTTTGCCGGACCTGGTGTGAATCCAGCTTAACAGTGGAACTACTTTCCCTTTCCAACTAACCAGATTACATACGCTGTAAAAACAGCATGTCTTGATAAAAATTACCCCCAAAAAAGCAATGTACACTACTGTTCAAATGTTTCCATGTATTTGATAGAAATGTACCAAGGTGGAATAGAACTAATTAAAATCTATATCCAAGACATTACCAATGTTGCAAATGTCTATCACTGTGTGCCCATTGACAAACACTGTGGATACACAACTCATGTCCTCATTAAAAATCCTGTTCAAATGGCAAAATATGCTTAGTGTAGGATGTATTTTTACAATATCATGAAATAAATGCTCTACTTTTGGAAGCTGGTCACTGAAAGAGAAAGTAATTGTATTACCTTTGTTATCGCTCAAATTCTACAAACACCACCTTGAACTAATTAAAACACACGTTGTCCTCTAATCAAATTGTTCCTAAATTATATATAGGTCAAGATCTATCTAGAAGGATCAGGGTAGGTTGCAGGATTATGTGTGTGCATTGAAACAAAATGTACATTTTCAAAATGGGAAAAAGCTATTAAAGCTGAATACAGCATCTAGGACACATGAAATGAAAATACCAATGCAATAGTGGGTTTGAACTATTAGCTAGGTTGAGATGTTCTGATTGTACTACATGTAAACCTCCCTCTGGGCAGGAAATGTAATACGTTGTTGTTTTTAAGTGTACCATTAAATGTGCAATCATAACTTGGTTAACAATGTAGTTCTCACATTATACAAATCAGCACATAAAGTACATGATATTTTAGGGAACCTTTTTTATTCAACAGTGACACTTACACAACTAGCGGCTAACAAAAGGATCTTTAACTAGTTAAACTAGCACAACTAGCGGCTAACAAAAGGATCTTTAACTAGTTAAACTAGCACAACTAGCGGCTAACAAAAGGATCTTTAACTAGTTAAACTAGCACAACTAGCGGCTGACAAAAGGATCTTTAACTAGTTAAACTAGCACAACTAGCGGCTGACAAATGGATCTTTAACTAGTTAAACTAGCACAACTAGCGGCTGACAAAAGGATCTTTAACTAGTTAAACTAGCACAACTAGCGGCTGACAAAAGGATCTTTAACTAGTTAAAGCACTGCATCTGTGGTGGAGCTGAATATTGAGATGTTGGAGTTCGCGGATAAAACTTTTTCTGAACATGTTTTGGTTACTGAGGAAGGATGTTTGGGTGTTTCTACAGATTTTTACTGGTATTGTTTGGCGGTGACAAAGGCGTGATATCAGATACAGGTCGATTTAAATGCTCTTCATAGCATGCTGCTAGAAATTAAAGTTAAAATCCTATTTACACAAGTAATTAACTGTTTTTATTTGTCTTTACAGAGCAGAGGGCTGTTTTACAAAAAATGTATCCCAATCACAAACAATGATTTCTGATTGGCTTTGTCCCCCGAGTCGAGAGGTGTCTGGCTGCAGACCTCACATGTCAGGCTGCTTCCGTTGCAGGCTCCAGTGTCAGGCTGCCTCCAGTGTCAGGACTGGAAATAAACTCTTTGTGCGTAGTTAATTCAAAGTAAGCCTTACCCAAACCCTTACCCTAACCTTAACCACTCAGAAACCTTGAGGTTAACTCCATGTAACATGTATTATATCTACGCTATTTACTGTTCTCACGGTATTTTCGGAAGTGGGCATAACTTGAAGGGTCGTGACTTGAAGTCTTGCAGGCTGCAGACAGATAGTTTTGGAAAAGTTTGTTATTTCCGGTCCTGACACTGGAGCCTGCAACGGAAGCAGCCTGACACGTGAGGTCTGAGCCAGACCCTCATGCCCAAATCTGCTGTTGTTAAAGGTTATAAATGACTTGTAGAACAGCAAAGAAATGTCCAATTCATTTAGTAATTCCGAAGCATTAGAATATTTTTCTTCCACCGTTTATTTTGAGAAATGACAAATGTTTCACGAAATCTTAGAACTGATATTGGTTATACCTTAGGCTCAGTGTCAACATGGAAGATACAGTCGTATGCAAAGGTTTAGGCACCCCTGACAATTTCCATGATTTTCATTTATAAATAATTACGTGTTTGGATCAGCAATTTCATATTGATGTATCAAATAACTGAAGGACAGTATATAGTTGCCAGGCGAACGGGCTCTGGAGTACATTTCGTATGGAGATATGCAAATCAGGCCATATTGCCCAGCCCCATGTTCAATCAAAACAGCTCAATCTAACTAAAAGTCCCATTTCACCATACATTTGTATTGTTTTTGCATGAAACAGACCAATGATTAAGAAACACATTAATATATCCATAAATGTGTATTTCAAAACACATTAACAAACACATAAATGCATGTAATACTATGGTCTACACTCTTGCTACATTAACATGACCATGTATTCATGCATTATTTAATATGGCACATTACGTCCTCCATAATTCCTGGCAAATGGAATTGTCGATGCACCTGATGTCAATCAACCACTTTGTTGACTGTTTGAAACTGGACAAAGACTATCAATTTAGGCCAATCATAATCTATTTAGGCCAATCATAATCTATTTAGGCCAATCATAATCTATTTAGGCCAATCATAATCTATTTAGGCCAATCATAATCTATTTAGGCCAATCATAATCTATTTAGGCCAATCATAATCTATTTAGGCCAATCATAATCTATTTAGGCCAATCATAATCTATTCAGGCCAATCATAATCTATTCAGGCCAATCATAATCTATTCAGGCCAATCATAATCTATTCAGGCCAATCATAATCTATTCAGGCCAATCATAATCTATTCAGGCCAATCATAATCTATTCAGGCCAATCATAATCTATTCAGGCCAATCATAACCTATTTAGGACAATCATAACCTATTATTTCTACACAGTTTACAGTAAGAAATATGTTTGACACCCATGCTGAAAAACAGTGGTGTTAGACTGCCCATGTTAAATAACTGGAATTCAAGAGTGTATCATTGACAATCAATTAAAACATGCGCTGCCTAATGGGACTTGAATAGTTCTCACTTGTGCGCACGACACCTCCAGTTCTACAATCAATTGCAGGTTAAACACACACAATGGAGCAGTGAGTGGAAGGCAGGCTACTCACTGGCGTGGACTCGGACGCAGCACCGGGAGCAGCTGACCAGCAGGCTGGTGCCGTCGCCCTGCAGGTGAGGTGTGTACAGGTGGCCCTCGTCACTGTCGTTGCTGCCGTTACTTTTGTCATTGGTGGTGCTGAAGCACATCTCTGGGATCAGGGGCGTGGATCTCTGTCTGCCCCCACGCCTGCCCTTCAGGGTGTAGCTGGGGTTACCGCTAGACTCCGACTAGAGACGAGAAACAAGGGACTGCCCTTAGAAGACGTCAAAGTTGTTTCTATGGCCAACCTTTTGCCTATATGTTTTGGCGGCCGAATGTTTATTGCCAAAATGACTAAAGAAGATGCATAAAATATTAAATAATTATTTTGTGATTTGCAGCATCTCCTATATTAATTTATTTCATTGCAGGAATCAAAATATTTTTTAGAACTCTTTAATAAAGCCGAAGAGGTTCGAGTTCCCTTGGAAAACAATTCTGGTACAAAAACCGCCTCTACCTGATCGTAGGTGTGAAAGAGCAGACAGATGCTACAGTAGGGGGCCTTCAGGCCCATGCATCTGTTGTACTCTCGCTCAGCCTCAGGGTTGAATGGTCTGCTCTGCCACAGTTGGGCCAGGGGCTTGGCCCACTCCTCCCGCTCCTCCAGCTCAAAATCCAGATCAACATACACCTCTTCTACATGGTTAACAGGGAGGAATTAGGAGAGTAGTACGACATGAACAATACTGTGTTGCATCAAGGGCCAAGTAGTTTAAACAGTGGCTTGTTAAAGGAACTGACCGTCATCACTGGAGCTTTCCATAGGCCTGAGGAGAGGATGATGTTTGGGCAACTTGCGGAGGAGAGGATGAGGTTTGTTCTTCACACTCATCCAGTCCATCTGTTCACTTGGACTTGAGTTTGATTGCTTGCTTGGGCTTGAGATGGACTGCGTGACCGGACTCGAATTGGTCTGCTTGATCAGACTTAAGTTTGACTGATTGCCTGGATTTGTGTTTGGTTGCTTGCCATGACTCGGACTTGACAGCTTGTTAGGACTCGAGCTTGACGGCTTGTTAGTACTCGAGCTTGACGGCTTGTTAGGACTCGAGATCGACGGCTTGTTAGGACTCGAGATCGACGGCTTGTTAGGACTCGAGATCGACGGCTTGTTAGGACTCGAGATCGACTGCTTGCTTTGACTCGAGATCGACTGCTTGCTTTGACTCGAGATCGACTGCTTGCTATGACTCGAGATCGACTGTTTGCTATGACTCGAGATCGACTGCTTGCTATGACTCGAGATCGACTGCTTGCTATGACTCGAGATCGACTGCTTGCTATGACTCGAGAT
>JACXGM010018741.1:0-18831 GCA_016801145.1 Umbra pygmaea | reverse complement strand
TACTGTGCTCAATTGGCCTGCCAACTCTCCTGACCTGAACCCCATAGAGAATCTGTGGGATATTGTGAAGAGGAAGTTGAGAGACGCAAGACCCAACACTCTGGATGAGCTTAAGGCTGCTATCGAAGCATCCTGGGCCTCCATCACACCTCAGCAGTGCCACAGGCTGATTGCCTCCATGCCACGCCGCATTGAAGCAATCATTTCTGCAAAAGGATTCCCGACCAAGGATTGAGTGCATAACTGAACATAATTATTTGAAGGTTGACTTTTTTTGTATTACAAACACTTCTTTTATTGGTCAGATGAAATATGCTAATTCTTTGAGATAGGAATTTTGGGTTTTAATGAGCTGTATGCCAAAATCATCAGTATTAAAACAATAAATTCCCTGAAATATTTCAGTTGGTGTGCAATGAATCTTAAATATATGAAAGTTTAATTTTTATCATTACATTATGGAAAATAATTAATTTCATCACAATATGCTAATTTCTTGAGAAGGACCTGTATAGTGCACAGACATGGTCAGCTGATCAGGCATCAGCTGAGCTCATTTATACTGATTATCAAGCTGTTGATTGGCCTAAATATTACTTTGCATTATCACCACATAAAATCAATAGTAATAAAATTACTAGTAATAAAGTAGCAAATTCACAATATGCACACATGCAGTGACAATATTGAACACATAGCATAACCACTAGCTTACAAAATAACATTGTGTTACATCATCACACATTGGCTCTATTTATCATTAGAACAATACCACAGATTATATCACAAGACATTACAGAAAATGCATTATAGAAAGGCCTTCATATCAAATCTTAATTTAAGCCATTTGGAGAGATTGTGTTGAGGTTTTACATCTAAAGGAAAAATAACATTATGTTACATCATCACACTCAAATTGTTTATCATTAGACCAATATAATAGACTATCCCAAGACATTATAAAAAAGGTTTTATATCAAAATCTTCATTTAGGCCATTTGGCGAAATTGTGTTGAGATAATAAATCCAGAAGGTTTCTCTCTGAAGAAGCCTTATACCATGATCTCCCACTCTTGCAGGGTTCTTGACCCATAGGCCTCTGATTTCACCGGCGCAGTCGGCTCGATGGCGTTCCATCTCCTTCTTGATTTCTGGAACCAGTAAAGCGTTCTGGCGCAAAATGGCTGCCGTGCATCACCCAGTTGGGTGCTACACATTGGTGGTGGATGAGGTGGGCTTTCCCCCTCACTGTGTAAAGAGCTTTGAGTTCCTTGGAAGAAAAGCGCTATATAAGTTGAATGCATTATTATTTTTCATTACCTCTTTTTCTCAGTAACTGTTTTAAATTTGGCTTCTGTTTGCTTAAGCTCTTCCCGTGTGGATTCCAGTTGTTGAGTAATTTCACTAATAACAAGGGCCATCAAATCGAATGAGCATTTGTTTAATATCTCGCACCACCGTTGGCAAAAAGATGGGCTGTCTTGACCCAACTCTTTAAACTCTTTAACGCAAACATTTTCTGTCTCTGGAGCCATTGCTGGGTAGTTTCCAAAACCACCACCTAGGTGTGGGATTATCCTAGGCTTGACAATATCTTCACCGGTGGCCTCTTACCATAGCAGCAGCTTGATTCACCCGATACCTTTCCTGCCTTTGCCGTATTACTTCCTCAATGTATTCTGGCTGAAACATGTATGTTTGGATATTACCATTCAATAAACATCATAGTTGAAAATTGTCCAGCTCTTTAGGTATTTTGTGGATTAAAATTGCCATTGTAGACAAAAAGCCCTCACCAACTCTTATTATAGCTACGTATTTACCAGATGAATGGAATACGTAATTGTCTCGAAACCTCTAGGGAAGTTTTATTCTCCAACTCGATTCATGGGCTGGACAAATAAAGATCAGGAAGTCAACCTAACACCTTCCCTAAATCTAGCTAAACTGTGAATCCCGAACCAACCCCTACACCCTACTCCCTTGCTCGAAGTGCCCTTCGTGGTCATGTGTTGATGACTAAACTCCGAAGGTGACTTTCTCCAGGGTGGATAGGAGTTTAGTAACTGCATTAACTTCGGGACATACTCTTGACTTGAATGGTGCAATGCAAGGTCCACTGTTAAATCATAAAAGAAGAATAGATTTCTAATCTTTTAAGATGATCTTACCAAAATGAATCATTTAAAATGTCATTTTTGACATTCGTCATTTCACCGGGCACACCTATCCATTTTTTGTGTAAAATTGTGCAATGCACATGCTAAAAAGTAACCTGTTTTATCTGAATCTACTTCCTTAGCTATTTGTAATCAAAGGTTGCATCGGTGCACACTCATTGGAAATGGGTATCGGAGGGTCTAATTTGCCCTTACACCCTTGAGCATTTGCGCTCCCTCAGCTTTGGGACACTTGTGCAAATGGCGGGCGTGAATGTACAAATCGAGGGTAGAGGGTTCGGTTTAAGACTTGGCCGTATTTTCAAAAATATCTGCAGTACAATTTGAAAACTTCCAGTGGCCAAGTTGGGAATGACAGAATGCACTGAGAAGGGGTTTTAGTGATTGTGATGTCGGAAACATGACCGGCACAACAATTTTTAGGTGTTTAGGGCTCTGGTGTGTTCCTTTAAGTACTCTCTTCGGGGCTAAAGCAGGACGTTTTTAACAGACAGCCACCTTTTATTTCTTATTTTGAAGGCCTCCAGAGACTGCCTGACTAATCCAGTGCAGATTTTAGTTTAGATTATTCTTCAAAATGTGTTTAAGTTTTTGAATTTCAGTGCTTGTATGTTTTTGTCCTGTTCTGTTTTGTGTGTGTTTTTCTGCTGTTTTTTATTTATTCCCTAGGTATTCTGTATATGTCAGGGTAGGTATGGCTGGGGAACGCTATGTGGGAGTTGGGCAGGTTGGGTGTTGGTGGAGTGATGGGCGTCATGTCGGGTGTAAGAGATGTAATCTTGAGCTGGGGGGGTGTATGGCGGGTGTAACAACCAGCCCAGGGAGGGCTGGAGTGGACACATTATTTGAGAGATGGACTCCATGTGAACTATTTCCCTCAGCCTATACTATCTTAAAGAATGACCAGGCATCCTCTACTGAAGGGATGAGGTCAATATCCTTCCAGGGTACCTGGGCTAAATCATACAGAAAGGCCTGTTCACAGAAATGTTTATGGGAGCGTTTGACAGTGATGAGGGGAGGTCTTTTAACTGCAGACCCATCACGGACGCAAGCAATTAGGAAATTGATCACTGATGTCCTGGCTGAAGACACAAAAGGTATATTTAGAGGGCATATTGTTAGGGCAATATCTATGAGGGTGCCCTTGTTTGCAGATTTTTGTTTATATCTAGTGGGTTCATTGATGATTTTTGTGTGATTGAGGGCATCGAGTTTGGACAGTAAGTTGGACGGAGCATTAAGCATGTCCCAGTTTAAGTCACCTAACAGTAAGAACTAAATAAATGGGGAGTAATAAAATCACAGAGGTCATAACTGGGCACAGAGTAGGGGTCTATAACATTATTTCTAGAAAAGTGGATTTTCAAAAGTAAGAGTTCAAAATCTTTCGGCAAGGAACTGTAACAATCCTCTCTAAGGGGATTGTACATATCGTCATTGTTCCATTGTATGGTGTTCAATTTAGTTTCTCCTCTGTATACATTGTTTTGGTTTCAGTTCCCGGCACTCTAATCACATATTTTCCCTCAGCCTATAGATTGTCAGGACTCCTAATTCATTACAAAGACGTTTTCAATCAGTCCCTCATTAAGTATTGTAAATAGTGTGTGTGTTTAGTTCAGTTCCCTGTCTGTCAATGTTCGAGTGTCATGTTTCTACGTCCAGGTATGTGTTATGTGTGTGTATCCTACATTAATGTAGTTGTTTTGCCCCTCAAGGCAGTATTGTTTATCTCAAGTGTATTATAGAATTAACATGGTTTGTTTTATGGAAAACCCTTCGCTCCTGTCTCTCTCTAAGCCTGCGTCACGCACTACCTTTAGAACATTACAGAATGACCGACAGAATGACACAGAGACAGCGAAGGAGTAGCAGGAGACAAGAGGAGGCGGAACTCGAAGGAACATTTGCACGTCTCCTAGCGTCTTATGCAGTGGACTTTCCTCGGATCAGCGAATGCTGGAGGCACAGAGGAGATCGTGCCAGCATACACAGAACTGAGCAAGAGGAGATTGAGGAGTGTGTTGTGGAGTTGAGAGTATAAATAGACAGGATACTCTCCTCCAGCTCCAGGATACTCTCCATACCCACCTCTGTCCATCAGGGTAGCCGTTTCACCTAAACATCCAAGGGATTCTTTTTTGGGGGGCCAATGGGGCACAACACAGGAGTCCCACTCAGCTGGAGGCAAGTGGGGGTCAGTTTATGCCAAAAGTCCAGTGCTACTTCTTGTGTTTGTGCCTCCATCACAGCATAAACCAACAGGCTCAGCCTCGCCATTGGACAGCATGGCACAGAAGGAACCTACCTCCACCACCAACGGTGTCCAAGTCACATAACCTGCTGCAGGTGCCTCCAATGCCTCAGCAGCCCAGCGAGTTGTCTCCATCACCTCAGCAGCTCGGCGAGCTGCCTCCACTGCCTGAGCAGCCCAGCGAGCTGCCTCCACTGCCCTGAGCAGCCCGGCGAGCTGCCTCAACCGCCTCAGCATCCCAGCGAGCTGCCGTCCCCTACCTGAGCCCATGGACCGGCGCCGCCTCCTGGAGGGCAGCTCCAGCTACTGCCACCACCTGGGCTGGAGGAGCTCCTACTACTGGAGAGGGAACTCCCATTACCTGGAGAGGAACTCCAGCTACCAGCACCCCCAGGTGGGGAGGAGCTTCTTTCCTTGGGTGAGTTGCTCTTACTACCACCTCCATCTCCAGCGTTCTCCTCTGCCTAGACCACCTGGGTGGAGACTGCGGCCGCCGAGACCAACGGGGTGGAGACTACAGCCGCGGAGACCACTGGGGTGGAGACTATGGCCGCGGAGAGCCCTAGGGTGAAGATGGCTGGAGCAGAAAGCCCTGGGGGTCCAGCTTCATCACATCTGATGCCAGCGGCGCCATTATACTAGTCTGCAGTGCCCTTACCACTGGTACTGGATGCCACACCCCCTCATCCATCACAGGGGGTCCTTGCTTGCCTGGCCTTTGGGGGGGTACTATAACAATCCCCATTCAGGGGATCGTACATATTGTCATTGTCATTAAATATTATATGTAGTCTGTGTGTTTAGTTCAGATCCCTGTTGGTTATTGTTCGAGTGTCATGTTTCTACATCCAGGTATGTGTATTGTCGATGTGTGTGTATCCTACGTTAATGTAGTTGTTTTGCCCCTCGAGGTAGTATTGTTTTTCTCAAGTGTATTATAGAATAAAAACACTTCACGCCTGTCTATCTCTAAGCCCGAATCACGCACTTCACAGAACCTAGTTAAAGCTGCATTGTGTAAGATCTGCTCCCATCTACTGGTGAAAATGTATATGACAAGCAACCGTGTTATACCAGCAACGTGAACCTGAATATTAGTTTTTTCTGTCAAAACAATAGCGCTCGTTTTGATTCATTGCAATAGTCATTGTTAATTCACTACACAGCCCGTGAATTATAACCAAATGCAATTGTATTGTGAGTAAAGAAACAATAAGAGCATGTGATAGCAAAAATAATAATTTAACCTGTTTTATTAATAAAAGTAACAAATATGTTTTACACACAATTTGATTTAATATATTGTCAGTGTCTCATTTGAAAACACGATTACATTTGAAAAACATTCACTAGAGTCTGTTTTATTCAAACAGAATACTAATTTTAACAAAACATGAACATGGACACTACCTATGCAATGAATAAACAATGATTATTGCAATGAACCACGAGCGCTATTATTTTGAAACGAAAAATCCCTGTTTGTGTTGCCAGCCGAACGTTCTTGACGACTTTATAGCTTGAGCAAGCGCTACTATTACATGTCCTCGAGAACAGGCATGATCTTACATCTTCAACAGACTTAGAAATTTCCCAGCAGTCGTGAGTAATCTCCCCCTGGCATTTGTCACGGTGCCACTTGTGTAAAAGCGCGAATGGCCGAGCTTGAATTTCCAGGTGTGACCCTCTTTGGCTAATGTATTTTAAAGATGGAGGCGTAACATGGCTTCCGCAATTTGAGTGGCACGATTGTATGTATTGTGAATGGAAGATTCTACACTTACGAAAATACTTTGATTATTAGGTGGAAGTAATTACAAATGAATGAGCACATATTTGTAAAAGAACAAAGGGTTTTTTGGTAAGAATCAACTCAAAGAAATACACAGTGTGGCTTTAAGATAACAGAGCACTGTAGTGCCTGTCTACAATAGAGTATGACTGGGATGGCATTACTGGGGGTGGGGATGGCATTATTGGCTACTGGGCCAGGATTTGGCTTAACATCTCCTGAGGTACAAAGTAAAATCAGTATGAGAGTGTGGTAAAATGCTTTGAGACGTTTAGAGCATTGGGCAGGATAAATGAGTGGAGTGAATTTCTGGGCAGAGTTAAATAGGTTCATTGCCCGTTCGGCAGATAAGGATATGAAAAGGTGAGTGTGTAGGAGAGGTGAACCATGAAATTTAGTAAGAAAAAATGCAGTAGCATCTCTATGTGAACCAGAAAGAGCAGTAAGGGTCTCAGAATAAAAGGGGGGGGACAAATAAGTTATCTGAGGCATATTGAGTGGGACTGGGTGATATACAGTATAATAGGAAAATAAAAACTATTTCAAATAGCAATGAGCGAGGCATGGAGTGCACAGACGTTGAGTGAATGACGTTCAGGTAAATAAAAAAACAGATACAGAGAGAACCGGTCAAAATTGAACTGCATGCATGCTGTTGATGATTGAACTGGGTTACCATCTGGAAATGAGGGCCTCTGGTAGAAAGGTTATTTTTAGGCTGCTCAGAAAAGTTCACAGATTGGCAGAGTGAAGTCCAAGTATGAGTATGAACCAGAGAGTACAGTGTAGGTCCCAGGATCAGTTTGCTTGTTAGAACGGGTGTCCGTCTAGGCACTTTAATTATTACATTATATTGCAAAGTTAAAAATATTTTAGGACATGATACACATTATTTAGTTAATTCTCAGCCAGGGCTAAAGATCTTTTGTCTGAAGTTTTTGGCCATTCAGCCATTGACAGCATTCATTCAGGGAGAGGTGCTTAGCACCTGGGTTGCTTAGCGCCTGGGTACCAGATAATTGGCTGGGTATCAACGTTAGGAGGCGTCTGATTTTTGCGGTTTTAGTAGGAATTATGGGTAAAAAACATGGAAATCATATATAAATAGGTTTCTTTTTGAGATTTTTTTAAATTAGACAACAGAATAATGTAAAATACACATATTTAGGAAAAGTCAAGGAAGGAGGAGGGTGGGGCTTTAAAAATCACAGATTTATTTTAATTACAAACACAAAGGCCAGATGTTAGTGTTAAATACCTTGCCCTATTACACAATGACGTTTGGCACAGACAGGAATCAAACTAGCAAACTTCCGACTATAAGTCTCACTCCCTAAACAAGTCAAGTTAAATTTATTTATAAAGCACTTTTTTATGTCCCAACTAAAGGGTTCTAATAAACTACAGTAAACAAACTTGTAAGCTAAAATCTAAAATCCCTACAGAAAACATGACTCAGATCAGCATGTGACACAATGATGAATGGGCTTGTTCTGGATGATGTAACATAACAAAGCAGGCTCAAATAGACATGTATTGACATGTGTGACTGTATGGCATGTAGAACAAGCAATTGTCAGCAGTATACATGGCATTTTTATTTCCAAACAATTAGTACATTTAACCTGACTTGATTACAGCTTAATTAACAAAACTTAGATAACATAATTTACCAATTCCTCTGTGGTTTTTTCACTTTTCCCACTTTTATGGAAATCATGGGAAATAATGGGAATTTACGAGAATGAACTGGAAATGTTGGGTAATTCATACAAACTCCATCTTAAACAAACTTAAATATAAACATTTTGTTTTGTAATAAGCAAACAGGCATATACAGTGAATACAAATGTTGAGTTATTCATCAGTGGAACTGTAATAGATTCTTTCATTGAATTAAAGACTGCCATATCCCATGCCCTTCCCAAAGGCCTTGTTTGGTTTGGTACTTGTTTGGTTTGGTACTTGTTTGGTTTGGTACTTGTTTGGTTTGGTACTTGTTTGGTTTGGTACTTGTTTGGTTTGGTACTTGTTTGGTTTGGTACTTGCCAAAATCAAGACCAAGGTGGTGAGACGTGGTGGTTATAACAGTGTAAGTGCTGTTGATCTCTTCACCAGATAATATGCTTTTATCATATTTTGGGTCTAGTATGTTCGCAGCTGCACACATTGGATTCATGCAGAACTATTGTCGCTTCTCTATTAATTTGACTATTACAATTTTCTCTGCGTTGAGCAGCAGTTAAGTGGGCATGATAGTTACATACTGTTTTCAATCTGTCTTCAATCAGCTTCAATCTGCTGTAGAATGTTGGACTCTAGAAATGATCTGTGCAGCAGTAGTAGCCCAAACCATTGACCTTTAGCTTAAATGTACAATATGTCGTTTTTGGCCACTAGGGGGCTCTCAATCAAAACAATAGCAAAAGATGTACTTGGAGGATGTCGGGAAGTAGCATTGGATCATGGGTTTTGTTATCGTTGTCAATGACAACCTTCCAAACTGTCTTTGGCAGAAAAAATGTTCACTGACAAAGTAACGTATTGTTAAAAATATTATAACATTATTCACGTTATGTTTGGTGGTTCCCTGGAACTTAGCGCAACTAGAGCAGTCAAAGGTTATATGACGCCATTGACAGAAGACAAAATGAAACATCCTGTGTCTTCAATTATATTACAAATTTCTCTGGGTTTGAAAGTTGGTGGACACATTTGGGATAATGTAACTACACAACTAACAAATATATATAATACAGGTATAATGATGTTTGCTTTTTTAATGCAAAGTACATCTTTTGTTATTGTTTTGGAAAACTACATATTGTACCTTTAACGTGAAGATAGCTAGCATGCTGCCTTTGAGTTACTATGGTTATATGCATGCTAAGCTAACCATCAGCGCTCTCTATTGTTTCCAGCCTATCAAGAAGATGTGGGCTACACAATTAACAAATAATAGCAATGGGCTATGTATTACCCCCACCCCCCAAAAAAGAAAAAATATACTTTAGTATTTTAAAAACTAAATGTTGGCAAGTATGTAGTAGCCTATGCCGATTTCTGTGTGCATGCATGTCATTGACAAATATAGGTAGGACATTCAACTGAAGTTGCTTTAAATCAGGTTGTTTTAACAAAGATTATGCTGCAATATGTTTTTTTTCAACTACATTTAAGTTCCCTGTTATAGACTAACAGTATTATAACAAGCAATATTTAAAATATCTAGTTTATTCCCGTAAATTCCCATATATTCCCATTTATTCTCATGGAAATTTTCCAACTTTGAAAATTCCCGGACTTTTGCAATTCTACCAACATACATATAATGACAAGTTTTTTCACACAAATTACAATGAAAAGCTAATGGAAATAAAGTGACATTCATGAAGTCACTACCCAAGAAGTTGTGTCTCTTCCTGTGCTCTTTTCTCTAGGACAGAATAAATAATTAATAAATTATCTATAATATTTATATTATTAATATATCATCAATTTGTCAATCAATAGTTTTTAGCAGAGTTTTAACAGTGATAGGGTTTAAACAGAACTATTGTGTCCAAATGAAGTGCTTGCCTTTATCACATTTCAACAGAAAAATCTAGTTTAGCTGAAACAAGAAATAACACTTGATTCTGAGATCTAGGAATGTTTAACACAAAATAAGATTATATTGAGTTAGATAAGTTGCTGTGTATGGGTTTTCCCTCACCTATAATTAAAAGAAAACACTGATGTGCGTGCCCTAAATTGATAGATGTGAAGAACCACAAATATACAAATTATGTTTGAAGTGAAAACAGGAAGGAGGCCAAGAATGAGTACTGCCATCAATCTTAAAGACATTTTTATTCATTTATAATTTAGAACAGTTGTCTTCCATTTCATGTGTATTCTAAATCCCTTGATGTTTAAAAAAATATATAATTTAACAATATAGGCCTACTGTAGTCCAAAGTATAAATTATGTCTTCACATCCACTTTCAATGTTTTGCATTGAAAACACGGTGTTGCATCACACAGCTTGCAGCCAACCAATCAGCTCTCTTTTACAATCTCTAGCCTTCTGCTTTCTCTACTTTATATTCTCTTGCCAGGTCTTGCCACACTGGGTTTCACAATCCCCAATACTGTCTACTCTTAAGGAAACTGTGAAGTATTCAAACAGACCCCAAAGACACAACCTTGAAATGGGCAGAGGGCAGAGAGAGACATTGGCTTTCTCCTACAAAAACTGACCAGTGATGTCACTCAAGCTGGCTGTGTATGTCATCGGGTTTGTCAAAGGGCCAAAATAGCCTGTTGAAACAAATGATTCAATCCAAGCCTGAGGAGTCTGTGAATGTGTGGGAAAACCCAATCACTTAACGGCTAGTAGACAGGGTAAAAACATAGTGGGACTTCCCGAGAGTGGGTCCACTTAACAGATATTTTGACATCATCTTGATGAATTCAAATGTAAATAATTTGTTGTAAGGAAACATGCTCATATTCCTAAATTATACAGTTTAACAATAATACAATAGCAGTATTTGTGAAATAAAACATTACAATAACACAAAAGTAACAAATACAATACTTACTACATATTCATATTTTTGGAGAAGATATTTAATAATTATCCTCATTAATAGCTACTTCGGATATGCATCTGAGCCTGGTTGAAGCTTATATTAACCAAGATATTAAAGTGCTTTATACAAAGAGTTATAGAGTCGCTATATGTTCATATTACACTGCAAAAGCCATGACTATCAGATGACTTGCTGACTAGTCAAAGTATGAATATTTATAATTCCAATCTTTTTCCCCATTTAAGTGCATCTTAAAAAACAGCCCTCAGTGGCTTTCTACATTCATGCCTTTTACAGTCATCCATCAATCTCAAGAGCCAAACCCAGGAGCCATACATTAACATTCCATTTAGGTGGCCTTACAGTACGCTTATGTCACTGTGGCCAGGTGTTCAAATCCTGGTTGCGGCATACTACCGATGCTCCGGGGTCCAGAGAAGAGAGGCAGAATTTGAGTGGAAAGTCGGACAGCGCTGCAACATGCAACTTGTGGTAGGATGGGCACCTACAATCTCAATCATGTTTGTGAAGCTGGGGAATAATGTCACCCACAAACATGAGTGTACTCGTTAAACACTTCCTGTTTGTGCGAATAGTGTGATGAGATAAAGAACAGGCTTGGACCTGACATGTCTCGATCTTCAACTAGCCGGTAGGTACTATGAGCCAGTAGCCTTGTTCTTTTCCTTCCCATTATCTCTTTGCCTGGGAGAACCCTGACTGACTTCCGGCAAATTTCGGTTTGCTCTGCAAGTCAGTCCGGCCAAGAGCCCATTCAAGCCCATTTTTCAATCTTTCCAAATCGAGGCACCAAACAGAACCATTGAGTCAGGCTTTATACGATGTTGATAGCGCAGCTATATACTGTCATTGTTTGAAGCAGACAATTACAGTGATGGCTGCTGCAATGGAACATCCAAAATATCACTCATTCGAATCAGCTATTGCGTCTGTTTTAAGCGATTTGAACGTTTCCTTTTTGTTAAAAACCGAGCAAAGAACAACACTCAAAGCCTTTATATCTAAAAAAAGATTTGATTCAGCAAAAGTCTGATATATCCAATTGCGCTGAGAGGCATTTGAGCGGCGTCCGTTGGTGACGCCCCTTTGGAAATGGGCTGTGAATGAACCTTGCCCAGACCCACTCTCAGTCAGAACTGAGAAGAGTCTGCAGGGTTTCCCGTAGCACTTTGCAGTCTAGGCGGCCGCCTAAACAACAGATGTCTGCCGCCTTAACTACGCAGTCCCAAAATAGTAAATATGACATCTGTTGCATCCGAAACAGGTAGTTAATATGACGTGTGATGCATCCAAACAGCGCCATCTGCTGGTGGTGTATTAATGGCATTGCGCTCAGTCACCAGCCTCAATAAGCAGTCATCTAAATACCTTTGCACATTTTGACTATGATGCTTTGCGCCCCCGGGGGAAGAAGAGTGACGCCTTAACGAACCAATTTTCTAGGGGAAACCTTGGTCAGGTGTTAACCAGGCTAATTATCTCTTGATGGACTGTACCTGTTCTATTGAAACAATCTGGTTTAATCTCCCGTTCTCCTCCGCTTGCTCATTTGTGTCCACAACCACACTTGAGTCCCACAGTGAGAGTCTGGGATGATCCGGCACCCCCTGAGCACACCTCACCATATGCAGCACGCGGCAGTAGAAGTTTCTACAAAGGCCCAGATAAAGCACTGGGTTGAGGCAAGTGTGCAGACAGGCGAGAGCAAATGTGACAGCCAGACTGTTCTCCAGAGCTGCTCTTTTGTTCTCACAGGACCAAGCAACAGCCTCACTGTGCTCAGGCTTACCCTCAAAGGTGTCCGCCATGAGGGTGATGTTGTAGGGTGTCCAGCAGATGAAGAACACCAGAACCAAGGCCAAGGCCAGGATGACCTTCTGCTTCTGGACCCCCTGGGAGCCTTGCAGCAGCCGCTGCAGGATGTAGGAGTAGCAGAAGAGCAGCACGAATGAGGGGAGGAGGAAGCCCACTATGTGGTAGAGCAGGCGGGACGACAGGCGCCAGTCAAACCCCGACTGGGAGAGTTTCAGGTAGTTGTGGACGCACTCCTCATTCACAGACTCCAGGAAGTACCAGTCAGGGATGGAGAGGAAGATGGAGAAGAGCCACACAGTCAAGCAGCTGGCCTGCACCATCAAGGGCTTCTTGCGAGAGTACATCTGGACCCCATGGACCACAGACAGGTAGCGGTCTAGACTGATGCAGGCCAGCAGGAAGATACCACAGTAAAAGTTGATCTGAGAGGGAGGGGAGAAAGAGAGGAAAAAACTGAAACAAAGATTTAAACAGATACAGATATACACAACGTAGATTAGAGGCCAAGCTCTTGGCTGGAAATAACATTAAGATTACACAGGAGATTTCTTCCTCTGTACTTCCTCTTTTTACAGAAACAAAGACTTTGATATGTATTGAATTATAACGTGTATCTGAATAGAAAGGTCTATAAGACCTTCCCATTTCACACTAATTAACCCTCTAACTGTCAATTGCTAGAATCACAATTTATATACCACGCTTCTCCTCTTACACCCAACCCGACACAGTTTATTCACATGGTCATAAATATCTATGCACTAGGTTTTAAGACCAGTCCCCCAGTCCTTACTGTGAAAATGGCTCCAGTGATCTTGCAGAAGGGCGTCCCAAAGCTCCAGCCCCACACAGCCTGAACAGCCCAGAAGGGCAGTGTGAGGAGCAGCAGGATGTCAGCCACGGCAAGGTGCAGGATGAAGGTGTCTGTCACGCTCCACCTCTGCTTTCTCTGGATCAGAACCGCTAGGACCAGCCCATTACCCAGCAGCCCCAGAAACAGTGTCAGGGAGTACAGCATCGGGAGAAAAACTGTCCCAAAATGCAACCCAGTGCCAACTTCAGAAGGGCAGTCCTCTTTGTAAACATAGTCTTCATAGCTATAAGTGCTGTTCTCCACGAATATCCCTCCCAGATCCAAATGCATGCCAGTCTGTGAAGAAAACAATCTGTTAATTGTTAAGGCAGTTGGGTTGTATACAAAAATATAGCAAGGAGAATGTTTATTTGAAGAGAACAACACTGAGTTTTGTGTTTCTGAAATAAGAGGTATTCACAATAGCCAGATCATTATATTATTGCCACTCACATGCTTCTTATGTCACCGGATAACCCAACAACACACAGCATAACAGAGGCGGAAAGTACAGTCCCTCCTAAAGGGACTGTCCACTATACTTCAGATCATCTGACTAATGGTGTTGACACATTGTAATTTCTCTAGCTGTGTTCCCACGGCTACTTTGCTCATACTAAATCTAGGAATGTGTGTGTGTGTGTGTGTGTGTGTGTGTGTGTGTGTGTGTGTGTGTGTGTGTGTGTGTGTGTGTGTGTGTGTGTGTGTGTGTGTGTGTATATACATATACATATAAACTGCTAAACCTGAAAGACTTGTGAAAGTAAAAATGGAGAAAGAGAGTGTGAAAGAGAAGGAAGTAGAAGTCATTTGAAAGTCACGTGAATGGTAGAACACAAGTAGTTAAATTACTATGTGACGTTTCTTTTTAAAATAACAAGTGTACGAAGGAGGAGTAAAGACAAGACTACTCTTGACCGGAAAAGGGGTTTGAAATTAGAAATGGACTCACCACGTTAGCCATGTTTTACTGCTTCTCATTCAGTAGTCCCACTAATTGGAAATGCAAACACTGCTCTGTTTGCGCACACTAAAATAAGACAAAAGATAGAACAGGCTGTTTGTTTATAGTTAGATGGCTTCATTCCCCGAGGACTCAAAGAAGCAGCCAACAAAAGTGCGTAAAGCAGGAAGAGGAGCGAGAGATTTACTTGTTACAAAAGTGAAGGTCAGGGGGTTGCAGGATTTAAAAGAGAGTAAGCTCAGTAAATTTAGTGTCACGCTCGAAGAGAAACAACTTTCGTAATGCAGAAATAGCCAGCTTACCGCAGCTGTACTTGACAGCGCTTTTTCTTACGCCCCACGGCAGCCTGCGCGCAAGTGTCAAGTTAACATACTGTACACAAATGCGACACAAAAGCGGACTTGGGATCAACTGCGACGCTTAACTTACTTGGGTCTCGGTAGGGAGAGTAATTACTCTATGCGCCAAAGTCCAATCTTGAATTGTTAGAAACATAGACAGATATAAATTGCATGTTTGTTCTACCGCGGTGAAGTTGGTTTTAAGTTGGATATTCGACAGGCATTCACTCCGGATGTCTCTGTACTGAGTTTCTCTGTACTGAATTTCCCAGACTGAAAGCAGTCGAATACGGTTAGTTCATCTCAGAGGCACCGGTCTTAACTTACAGGAGTTTTAGTTAGGGACTGTCAATGAATTACATTTTCAATAACACAAGAGACTTGATTTTCTTCAATACCTTTTATGTCATGTGATCAAGTGACCCCAAACCAATGCAGAATTGTATTACAACTCTGGACAAACAAGACACACCTCTTTTTGTTGGATTTTTGTGCTTCCTTTAATTTATATTAATATTTTATACAAAAAAAACAGCATTTTCCTATGGAAATGTCTTGTTTTTTCAATACCTTTTATGACATGTGACCCAGGGACATCAAACCAATGCAGAATTGTATTACTACACTGGACAAAAAAGACACACCTCTTTATGTTGGATTTTAGTACTTTCTTTAATATATATTAATATATTTTGTGAAAAAACAGCAATTTGGTATTGAAATGTCTTGATTTTCCTCAATAGCTTCCATGTCATGCTTCCTTTAATTTATATTAATATTTTATATGAAATAACAACCTTTTTTTCTATGGAAAAGTTGTGTTTTTTCAAAACCTTTTATGCCATGTGACACAGTGACACCAAACCAATGCAGAATTGTATTACTACACTGGACAAAAAAGACACCACTTTATGTTGGACTTTACTGCTTCCTCTATTTTATATTTATATTTTTATAAAAAAACTGCAATTTCCTATGGAAATGTCTTGTTTTTTTCAATACCTTTTATGACATGTGACCCAGTGACTCTAAACCAATGCAGAATTGTGTTACTACACTGTACAAACAAGACACACCTGTTCTCTCTTCTTCTTTGCATATTCTGTGAATTTTTTTTCTTCTATTTTTTTAAGGGGGCACAGTGTGCACAACACACAAAAACAGGTGCCCACAAATACTTATATTCAAAGGAAAATCCACTTGGCTAAAGAAATCTTCAGGGGGCACGTGCCCCCTCAGTTTCAATGGGCATGACGCCTCTGCGTGTGACAAAGAGAGAAAGAGAGAGAGAAGATTGGTTAAAGATTGATCAGTGATTGATAAAAGTAGCAGTTTACAAACTGACATGAGAAAGGTTGATCCAAAGATCACTGTATTCAAATCAAAGTGGTGTTAAATACATTTTAAAATCAGAAAAGTATAGGCTAAAGGCAATTTTGACACCTGTGATTTAGAACTAAAAATGAGCAATTTATAGCACCAAAAGTGCTGAAATTCTGGAAACAGTGGTTTTCTCCAGCATCTTTAAATGATTTCACATCAAGATTAAAATGTGTCAATGGCCATGTTGGTTTGAAAAACCTGCGGAGTCAACATTAGTTTGTCTGAGGTGCGGGCCGCGCCAGTGTGTGTGACGTGAGGAGGTATTGGGAGTGTCTGTTTTGAGTTTAGGGGCCACGTCAGCCAGAGCTGTAGAGGTTGTGTGTGTGAGTTATTGAGTGAATCAGTGGCACCTGGACCGATTTGGACCGGCCAGGTATCAAAACGTCCGGAATGTGCCGTTGTTTCGGCTACAAAAACCCGCCGAACAGATCCTAAACCAGCCCAATTTTTATCCACCCGCTCAAACCCTTTTTTGTCCACAAAACAGATTGCAAAACCACCCAATTGGTCTGGAAACCGCCAAATCTGGCAAACCTGCAGGCAGAAATCACAAAGACGGTGCTGTTTAAAGATATGAAAAAAATCCAATGCAGGCGCAGTTCTAGCAGGGGGGCTAACACGTTCCAAAAAAGTGGTGTGTCTTTTTTGTCCAGTTTAGTAATACAATTCTGCATTGGTTTGGTGTCACTGGGTCACATGTCATAAAAGGTATTGAAAAATTTTCCATAGGAAAATGCTGTTTTTTCATAAAAATATTAATATAAATTAAAGAAAGCACTGAAATCCAACATGAAGCAATGTGTCTTGTTTGTCCAGTGTAGTAATACAATTATACCTTGGTGTGGTTTCACAAGTCTTTTGTGTTATTGAAAAGGTAATTCATTGACGGTCCCTAACCGAAACTCCTGTAAGTTAAGACTCTGAGGTGAGCTAACCGTATTCGACTGCTTTCAGTCTGGGAAACTGAGTACAGAGACACCGCTGGATCCAGAGTGAATGTCTGTCGAATATCCAACCTAAAACCAATTTCACTGCAGTGTTTGTTCTGCTCTAATGTCATCTACATGGCCTTTTTTTTATCTCAATATACTGTAGCCTACTGACAGTATAACAGCATTCATACTTATTGCCTGGGAAATATGTTATTTTATTATGGCTAGTGAAAACCCAAAAATGTGGTACCTTGAAAATACTATTTTACAGAAAATGAAGGCAAAAAATGTACATAGAGGTAGATACAGGCAGGCCCGGATCTACGGGGGGCGAAGTAGGGCATTGCCCCCCCAGATAGAATCTGTGCCCCCCCAGTTCTGTGCCCCCCCATAAGCACAGCAAATGGTCTATTAATTCATTATGCCCCCCCATTCATGAAAAATTCCCCCCCGGTCATTTCATCCAGGAGCTGGGCCTGGATACAGGTAAGTACGGAAGAGGGTTAGGGCCACATGTAAATATTTTATTTGAGTTGAGTTCAAACTCACCATTCCAAGAATAAAGTCAGAATTCTGAGAATAAAGTCAGAGTTCTGAGATCAAAGTCATATTGATGAGGATATAGTCATAATTCTGAGATTAAAGAAGTCATTTAAAATTGAATTGCATCCTGTACTACTATATTGAAAACTCATTAACACGCAATGTTTTACTTTGTGAAGTAAAATATACAGTATATATAGTTTTTGAAAATATACATTCATTTCAAATTTCATGATTGCACCACACTCCAAAAACATTGGGACAGTTGACTGTATACTAGGGCTGGGCGATAATTCAATATTTATCGTTATTGAGTTTTTGAAAATAATATCGAGAAGAATATCCCATATCAACATATCGCCATAACAGCTGGTTTTGTTCTGAAACAAAGAAACATCTAACATATCTGTAATATTTGTTACAAATGTCAATAGTTTGTCTCCTTCCCTAATTAGCTAAAATGAAAGAAACAAGTTTGTGAAAGCGAATTCAGTAGTCACATGTTTGTGTTCAGTTCACATTTGCACTAAGCATTGCAAACGTTTTGTGCAAGATTAGAATGTCTGTTTTAAGTACTTTCTCCAAAAAGGAATGACCTAATATAATATTCTGTTAAGGTATTTGATTGTTTTATTAGAATCGGTAGAAGTATTGCAAACAATCGACATTTGTCTTTCCTTCCTGAAGGTGGCTTTCAGAGGCTTTTTATGGGGCGTTCCTCATGCCGTTTTCTACAGATACAGTATGCAGCGACTAGCCTAATAACTTGCATCCTTCGTTCGTTCCTGTACTTAAATGTGCGCATTTCCTTGACGATTGTAATATAACTTTTTACAAATATTAGGCTACGTGAAAACAGCAATGAGAACACCGATATCGAATTTTGCCATTTCAACTCTACTGGAGAATTGCTTTGAGGAAAATGGAGTTGTGATTCTACAGTGTTTTTCAATAATATGGACGCGTTACTCCATGCATTTTAGGCTGTGATTCTGTGTGCAACAAATCACCTCATATTGCAGGGAAGCATTATCCCATTTAAATGCGATCACAGTAAAGAAAAATGCAACGTTAGGTATATGATTATTAATAAAACGGCAAGCTAGTCTGTACTGTTTATTAGAAGTACACTGTATTTGGATATTAAACAGGCTACTTTGGCAGTAATGTTT
>JACXGM010018740.1:5587-18930 GCA_016801145.1 Umbra pygmaea | reverse complement strand
GTTCCCTCTCTCTCTGTCTTTCTCCTCCTCTGTTCCCTCTCTCCTCTCTTTCTCCTCCTCTGTTCCCTCTCTCCTCTCTTTCTCCTCTCTTTCTCCTCTCTTTCTCCTCCTCTGTTCCCTCTCTCCTCTCTTTCTCCTCCTCTGTTCCCTCTCTCTGTCTTTCTCTCTATTCTCTTTACATCCGTCTTTCATCTTCCGCCATCTCTCTCTCCAGCTTTCGTGTCAGCTCGCCCTCCATCTCACTCGTTCTTCGTCTCTTTCTTCATCTTCCTCACCCCCCACCCCTGCCCCTCATCTTTCATCCCCTTTAATCCCTTACCCACACCAGGTTTATGAGCGCCGGTGCGCTTTCAGCGGGAGGGAGATTTATCATTTCAATCTCATCTCAATAAATAAAATAATCTCTCTTCCACGTTATGTGACAGCAGCTAATGATATTTTGTTATCGAGAAGAAGGGAAACTTTGCTGAATTACGGTGAGTACACTTGCCACTTGCTGAAATGCTACTGTAGTCGTAGTGTTGGCTATGGCATACAAGGTACATGAACTTAGGTGGTTGGTCCTGTAGTGTTCTTGTAAGGTGACATTAAGGTGTATTGTATTCATCATGTTGGATTAGTGGGTTACACCTTATGGACACAGCTGTTTTAGAAGTGGTAATGGTTTTTATGAAATTGTTACCATGCTACATGAAGGCCTATGGGATCCATTTCATTAGTGTTCATGGTCAATATGATAATGTTGTCATGCTAGCTCTATTGTACCCACTTTGTTAGTGATAATAGTTAATATGATATTGTTAACATACACGAATGCCTATAGCGTTCATTTTATATGTGTTAACAGTTATGATATTGTTGCGTTACTATGCCTATAGCAGCCCTTTTATTAGTCATAATAGCTTGTGTGATAGTGTTTCCATGACACAAGGTGGCTTACAGCAGCCATTTTATTGGAATAATTATTTGAGTAGTTTAAGCTCAAAGGGTAAACGCAAGGGTTTGTAACCTACTTAATAATAAATTGAATTATACATTATATTCACTTTTATTACATTTGGTTTTGGCCTATAATAGTAGTAACCCATGCGTTGCTTGTACCAATCTGAGCTTCATAAAAGGTATTTCATGATTCCCACTCAGATGCTTTCATCTGCTTTCCTATAAAAACACACGGCCTGTCAGATCTCCTTTTAAACAGCCATGTGCATAGCAGAACAGAACAAGCCATCAGATTTATTTTAATTGCTATCTCTCTTGCTGCTTTTATCCCCCCCCCCCCCCAATCGCCTGCCTTCGTTTCCCTTTCTTTTACCCCCAGAAGCAAATCAAGAGCAAAACGTAACAGGAGTGACAGGAAAACAATTGCGTTTCAAATTGAACTCCCGGTAGACTGTGTTCACTTTCTTAACCCGACATCCCTCGCTCTCTTCGCACAGCGAAGAGAAAGAGGAGAGGGAGTGAGAGAGAGGGGGGACAGAGGAAAGACAGTCGAGAGACAGGAAGGACGAGACAGAGGATTGAGAGAGAGAGGGTGACTGAGAACAAGAGTTAAAGAGAGGGAGCGTTAAGGAGCCCCCCCCTCTTTTTGAATATGTGTTTTCTGTTTATCATTAGCTGACTGGGTGCTTCATCACTCAGTGAAAATCCCTATCTGCTGAACATAAGGCATCCAGACAGCGAGGAATCAATCTTTTGTGCTTGGCCAGATAAACACAGGACACAATCAGAGGAGGGGGGGGGGCAGGCAGGCCGTGAGGAGCGGGACGGGGGGGGAGGGGAAATGGGGGGGGGCTCACGCGGTCGCCGACGGTGATGGATGGCGGAAGTGAAAGTGTCAGGATGGCATTATGCAAATGGGGGAGGCATCCGAGCATCGCCCCGGTGATTATGGGAGACGGTGGGGGGGGCAGGCTGCGGTCCCCTCGGCATCACCACCAGGTGACTGGGGGGAGAGAGAGAGAGCGACAGGCAGCCATCTTGTCTGGTTGTCGTCTTCGAAACAGAGAAGGTGGGGGGGGGCGGGAGGGAGGGAGGGAGAAAGAACAAGGGAGTCAGAGAGAAAGAGAGGAACGAGAGAGAGAAGGTAGAGAGAGAGTTGTCTAGAGGAGGGGTGGAAGAGAGTGGGAGGACAGAGGGAGAGAAGAGGGGAGGAGAGGCTGTCTGAAGTCTGAATACCATCTCCTCCTTCTATACCTCCTTCCCCGTCTCTTCCATGACGAGAGTAATGGGTCTGGAAGGACAATGAGAGCCGTCCGTGTCATTCATCAGAGTCTCTTCTGGGGGGGTTGGATTCAGGACAATGACTGGCTGTAATGATAGAGACAGAACATTTACATGACAACAATGAATAATGAACTTTCAAGTAGTGGCAGATAAACTACGGAGAGATCAAACATTTGACAGTTTCAATGTTTTTTATACACTTTGAGGATGCAAAATTCCAGGATCATTGAAGAAGCTCCCTGTTTTTTTCCTGGTTGGAGGAATTCAGGATTTCTTTGTTATTCCCAGTGGATTGAAGGAATCCTCCAAGTATATCTTGTTTGATATTTTAAAAGCCAATCAAACTGTGACTTGAGACATCTTGGAGTCAAGAAACCTTTGCAAGTCCTCGGACAGTAAAGAAATGCAAGTTCATATTTGCTCCTTCAGTTAGTTGAGGGTTTTTTGGTAGAATGCTGGAGTGGAGGCGTGTTACACTGTCGTCATGTAATGTTTGAACTCTGACAGTTTTGTAGCTTTAAATCAGCTAACAGACAGCAATGAGTTCTGTAAAACTACATGAAAATCTAAATGTTTAATAATTAGCATTTACCATACATTACCATATATTAAAGGAAATCTCCAGACCTCTAAAAAGCTCAAACTGGTCATGCTCAAAAGCTGGTCATGGTTCAGACACAGTCACTAAAACACCTCAGTGCGTTCGGTAATTCCCAACTCAGACACATAAGTTAGCCAAAAACCTTTGGTGACGTCACTGCAAAATAAAAAATACAAAATGTTAGTTTTGAAGCAGTTCGCTCTTTGAATCGAGTCAATAGGAGAAAAAAACGGGACAAGTGAATATCAAGAAGTTAGTCAACCAAATGCATTCCCTGCATCTAGATGTAATGTATTTTTGAAAATTTTACTTGGTGGAGTCAGATGCACCGGTACATAACGTCACAGAGGTTCTCATTTGGATTCATGTCTGGAGAATGTGAAGTCCATGGCATCAAAGCCGTCCTCATCCAGGAACTGCATGCCTACAAACTCTGGCCACATGAGGCGGGGGATTGTCCTACACCAGGAGGATCCCAGAGCCCACTGGACCAGCGTAAGGTCTGACGATGGGTCTGGGGATTTTATCCTGGGCCTCACAGCAGTCAAGGTACCGTTGGCTAGCATGTGGAGGTCTGTGCGAGCCTCCAAGAAAATGTCTTCCCAGACCATCACTGACCTACCATCTTACCGGTCGTGCTCGATAATTTTGTAGGCAGCATAGCGTTCCCTCTGGCGTCTCCAGATTCTTTCACGTCTGTCACATGTGCTCAATGCGAACTTCCTCTCATCTGTGAAGATGGCGGACCTGACAATACTGGTGTGCACTGGCAAATGCCTATAAAGGTGCACAGTGCTGGGCTGTGAGTACAGGTCCCACTAGAGGACGTTGGGCCCTCATGCCACCCTCATGGAGCCTGTCTCTAACAGTTTAGTCAGAAACATTTACACCAGTAGCCTACTGCAGGTAATTTTGTAGGGCTCTGTCAGTACTCCTCCTGTTCCTCCTCGCACAAAGGAGCAGATACCGGTCCTGCTGCTGGGTTGATGGCCTTCTACGACCCTGTCCAGGTCTTCTTGGGAATGGCCCGTATCCTGATATCTCTTCCATGCTCTTGAGCCGGTACTGGGGGACACAGAAACACTTCTTGCAAAAAGGCAAGTATGGATGTGCCACCCTGGAGGAGCTGGACTCAGGCCCGGCGCCAGGATGAAGTGACTCAGGGGGCTGTTAAAAATTATGAGGTTACTAACTGTTTTCTATGATATATATATTTAAAATACTGAGAGAACGCAGAGAAACCTACCAACGTTTTGTCAACACACAAAAAGCAAAGCATTTCTCAGATATTATAGCAAAAACCTTGTTTAGTGCAATAAACACTGCACTAAATCATGTTACTCAAGTCCCTGTTGTTACCCCTGAAACAGTAGAACAATTTCTACGTTTCTTTGTTAGCAAAGTGGACCTTATTAGATCTCACATCTCCTAGACTGATTATGACCACCCCGATTGTGTGGCTACTACGGCTTATCTTCATTGCTTTGAGCCTGTGTCCCTGTCAACACTCGTAGATATCGTTTCACTTATGAAGCCTACCTGTTGTTCTCCTGACATTCTACCCTCACGTATTTTCAAAGAGGTTGGATACGGTCGGTCCGAGTCTTTTGTCTGTCGTAAATAGTTCTCTTAGAAATGAAACTGTTCCACCAACTTTTAAACATGCTGTGGTACAGCCTCTTATAAAAAATAACAACCTTGACCCCACTGATTGTAACAACTTTAGGCCAATCTCTAAGTTATCCTTTATGTCCAAAATTCTGGAAAAGGTTATTCTCGCCCAGCTTTTCCAAATTTTTAAGTAAAAATAATGTGTTGGACAACTTTCAGTCTGGTTTCAGACCAAACCATAGCACTGAAACAGCACTTCTTAAGGTTCTAAATGATTTATTGCTGATCGGTGAAGCTGGAAACTGTGCTATGTTACTTTTACTTGACCTTAGTGCTGCTTTTGACACTGTTGATCATGCCATTCTCTTAGATCGTCTCGAGAAGGATGTTGGTATCAGGGGTGTGGCTTTAAAATGGTTAAATTCTTATCTGAAAGATCGTACCTTTTCTGTTAAGATGGGAAATGTGTCCTCCTCTACAGCTGTCATAAAGTGTGGAGTACCTCAAGGGTCAATTCTGGGGCCAATTTTATTCTCCCTGTACATGCTCCCTCTGGGCTCAATTCTTCGTAATCACAATATTCCATATCATTGTTATGCCGATGACACACAACTATAGTACCACTAAAACCTGGTGATACCAGCTCCTTGCAGTCGCTTTTACCTGCTTACAAGACATCAAAGGTTGGATGGCAAAAAAAATTATCCAACTTAACGACAGCAGGACTGAAGTTTTATTGTTCGGCACTCCAAAATCCACCATTTAGTTGTAAATCTTGGGCCCCTAATCACAAATGTACACCTCTCTGCAAGAAATCTAGGTGTCATCTTTGATTTTGAATTTAAATTTGACAAACAAATTAATTCAGTGGTCAGAGGTAGTTTCTACCAGTTGAGGACCATTGTTAAACTAAAACCATTTCTCACTCGTCAGGACTTGGAGATTGTTATTCATGCACTCATCTCGTCTTGACTAGACTATTGCAATTCTCTGTACTCTGGTATCTGTCAATCATCATTGTCACGTCTGCAGCTTGTCCAGAATGCAGCTGCTAGAGTTTTAACTGGCACTAAAAAGAGGGATCATATCACCCCGATCAATGGCGGGCCGTGCATTTTACACCTAGGCCTTCAATATCTTCCCGAAATTAAAACGCATTATAATAACCTCACAATGACATTCTAGGGCTTTTGTATATATTATACAAAATATAAATAGGCTACATCGTATTTCTTTTAAGTTATATTTCTTAACCTTAGTATGTCTGAACACAGAAATACCACTATTTTGTTCACCCAAAAGTTTTGCAAACTACCGACATTTGTCTTTCCTCCCTGAAGGTGGCTTTCAGAGGCTAGATCTGGGGCGTTCCTCATGCCGGTTCCTGCAGTTATACTATTCACCGAATAGCCTAATAATTTGCATCCTTCGTTCTTTCCTGTACTTAAATGTGCGCATTTCCTTTAGGATTCTAATATTTTTTACCTATAATTTTACAAATATTAGGCTACATGAAAATAGCAATGAGAAAAACGATATCACATTTCGCTATTTGAATTCTACTGGACAACTGCTGAGCAAAATAGTTTTTCAATAGCTAACTTGTGGCTCCGTCTTTGGAATGAATATGCATTTTAGGCGCATTTAAATCACGTTTCTTTCTTTTTTAAATAGCAAGACAGTTTTACATCTTTAAGCATGGTCTCTGAATGACGAAGTAGACTGTCGTTATCATCAATTTGAAATATACCGGTATGCATAGGGCTGAACATTTTCATTGAAACATTTACGTGAATAAGATTTACAACTATGGCCGTCTATGGATAATCTGTCAAGCACATCATAACGCTCTTAAATGTGGAGGAAGTACGGGCCTTTTACACAAGTACAAGTATGAGTACTTATGCCCAGTATCGGGCCAATACCAAGTACTGGTATCGCCCATCCCTAAGGCCCTGCTAGTAAAAATATATAAAAATCCATCAAACTCACCCAAGCTGCTCATTATTTGAAAACAAAGTCCGTCCTCCTTTCTCTTTTAAAAAGACTTGACGCGGTTGTACAGCACATCTTTGCGGCGTTAAGATCCAATATAAGATATTGCCCAGTGCTGAGAGTCGATCCTGCCCAGTCCTATATTCGCCACCAAAGCTACTTCTTCATCTCCATCTGCCATTCTGCTAAAAGTAAAAAATCTAACAATCTAAAAATTCAAAGTTTAAAGAAATCGGAAAAGGGTGTAAGCTAAGCTAGATCTTGTTCGGATGGCAAACTTTTTTTTTGTTGAACTACCACTCCTATCAGCAACAGAAATGATGCTGACGTAAGGCTAGGCCGGCAGAAACGCTTTACTTGGTCAAAGAACATACCCAACATGGTAAAGTCGAAATCTGATTGGTTAAAAATATGACAATCAACAACATTGTCCTAATGGGCTTCAACAGCAGACGGTATCCACTCGGAATTCTGAATGCCCTAGTCTACCCGGAGACAACACAGATGAAAAAATTGACAAAAGCTTTCATTTATATGAGCTGCACTGAAAGCAAGGCAACTGAAAAGAGCGTATTGTAGCAATGAAATTACCTTATAGAATAATTTAAATGAACTTTGTAAAATATATATATTGTTAATGAAAAAATATATTCAAGAATAATATATGTAAAAAATATATTCTGACTATCTTTGGGCCTGCAGAGAAGGCTTTGCAGGCCCTGACGGCCCACCACTGACCCCGATACTGGCCTCTCTTCATTGGTTACCTGTCAAATACAGAATTGATTTTCAAGTGCTTCTATTGGCTTTTAAGGGGTTACATGGTCTGGCTCCATTATATATCACAGATCTTCTCGCTTTGTATCATGCCCCCAGGACCCTCAGATCGTCAAACAAAACCCATTTAGCTATCCCACAGTCTCGGATGAAAACTATTTGGGGTGATCGTGCTTTTTCAGTTGTGGCCCCGAGACTGTGGAATACGCTACCGATTAGCGTCAGGTCCTCTCCTACCACAGCGACATTTAAATGTCGTCTTAAAACCCATTTTTATTCTTTGGAATTTGAGTCAGCATGAGGAGATTTGTATCTTACTGTGTAATTTGTCCTGTCTGATTTTGTTGTTTTATATGTGTGTACTCTTACCTGTGTACAGCACTTTGTTCAGCAACTGCTGTTTTTAAATGTGCTTTATAAATAGAATGACTTGACTTGACAGCCATATATATATATATATATATATATATATATATATATATATATATATATATATATATATATATAGGTCCTTCTCAAGTAATTAGCATATTGTGATAAAGTTCATTATTTTCCAGCAGTCTTACCCATGATTGCGGTTTTGAGTAATGAAACAGGCTGGGAGTTTTTAAAAGCCTGAGGAATCTTTTGCAGGTGTTTAGAGTTAATTAGTTGATTCAGATGATTAGGTTAATAGCTCGTTTAGAGACCCTTTTCATGATATGCTAATTCTTTGAGATAGGAATTTTGGGTTTTCATGAGCTGTATGCCAAAATCATCAGTATTAAAACAATAAATGACCTGACATATTTCAGTTGGTGTGCAATGAATCTAAAATATATGAAAGTTAAATTTTTATTATTACATTATGGAAAATAATGAACTTTATCACAATATGCTAATGTCTTGAGAAGGACCTGTATACAGTGCCTTGCAAAAGTATTCGGCCCCCTTGAACATTTCAAACTTTTGCCACATTTCAGGCTTCAAACATAAAGATGTGAAACTGTAAATTTTTGTGAAGAATCAACACCAAATGGGACACAATCATGAAGTGGAACGAAATTTATTTGATATTATAAACTTTTTTAACAAATAAAAAACTGAAAAATTGGGCATGCATAAGTTAATACTTTGTAGCGCCACCTTTTGCTGCGATTACAGCTGTAAGTCGCTTGGGGTAAGTCTCTATCAGTTTTGCACATCAAGAGACTGAAATTTTTGCCCATTCCTCCTTGCAAAACAGCTCAAGCTCAGTGACGTTGGATGGAGAGAGTTTGTGAACAGCAGTTTTCAGTTCTTTCCACAGATTCTTAATTAGATTCAGGTTTGGACTTTGACTTGGCCATTCTAACACCTAGATATGTTTATTTGTGAACCATTCCATTGTAGATTTTGCTATATGTTTCGGATCATTGTCGTGTTGGAAGACAAATCTCGTCCCAGTCTCAGGTCTTTTGCAGACTCCATCAGGTTTTTTTCCAGAATGGTCCTGTATTTGGCTCCATCCATCTTCCTATCAATTTTAGCCATCTTCCCTGTCCCTGCTGAAGAAAAGCAGGCCCAAACTATGATGCTGCCACCACCATGTTTGACAGTGGGGATGGTGTGTTCAGGGTGATGAGCTGTGTTGCTTTAATGCCAAACATAACGTTTTGCATTGTTGCCAAAAAGTTTGATTTTGGTTTCATCTGACCAGAGCACCTACTTCCACATGTTTGGTGTGTCTCCCAGGTGGCTTGTGGCAAACTTTAAACGACACTTTTTATGAATATCTTTCAGAAATGGCTTTCTTCTTGCCACTCTTCCATTAAGGCCAGATTTGTGCAATATACGACTGATTGTTGCCCATGGACAGACTCGCCCACCTCAGCTGTAGATCTCTGCAGTTCATCCCGAGTGATCATGGGCCTCTTTGCTGCATCTCTGATCAGTCTTCTCCTTGTATGAGCTGAGAGTTTAGAGGGACGGCCAGCTCTTTGTAGATTTGCAGTGGTCTGATACTCCTTCCATTTCAATATTATAGCTTGCACAGTGCTCCTTGGGATGTTTAAAGCTTGGAAAATCTTTCTGTATCCAAATCTGGCTTTGAACTTCTCCACAACAGTATTTCGGACATGCCTGGTGTGTTCCTTGTTCTTCATGATGCTCTCTGTGCTTTCAACGAGACTCTGTGCTTTCTCTGAGACTATCACAGAGCAGGTGCATTTATACAGAGACATGATTACACACAGGTGGATTCTATTTATCATCAATAGTCATTTAGGTCAACATTGGATCATTCAGAGATCCTCACTGAACTTATGGAGAGAGTTTGGTGCACTGAAAGTAAAGGGGCTGTCCGTTTTTTATTTGTTAAAAAAGTTTGAAATATCCAATAAATTTCGTTCCACTTCATGATTGTGTCCCACTTGTTGTTGCTTTTTTCACAAAAAAATACAGTTTCATATCTTTATGTTTGAAGCTTGAAATGTGGCAAAAGGTCGAAAAGTTCTAGGGGGCCAAAAACGATCACAAGGCACTGTATGTCAAGATTGCGATGGCAGCAAAGACCTTGGCCTTGTACTAAAACCCACCAGAATATGACATTTGCAACAAGGCAGTTGTTCCAAAGGCACAGGAGTCTTACTAACATAACGTAGTGATGTATCAAATGTACTAGAGGTGGCTAGTTCGAAACCTACGTGGTTCAAAAACAAACTCCTCAGCCCTACTCTCCCATAATTAGAAATAATTGGTAGTCGTTTGTAGTGCATTACTTTTTTGAAGCACTCAATATCTGCGTAGCACAACACAGCCAATAAATTATAATGACACTACAACCTCATGTTAGCTCCGATAGTGTAGACCTACAGCTCAGTAGGGTAGTGAAGTGTGCAAAGTGTGTAAGAGTTAATGATAGTTAGTAACCAAAGCAAATACACCTGTATTCATAAAGTACTGCGTCCATTTACTGGAGAAGTCATGAACAGTTTTATTTGCAGTTGAATTTAGGGAAACCACTTGAAGCGTTTGATTTGTTCATTGCAAATAGTTGAAAGTCTGTACATTTTTACAGTAAACCTGATTTGCAAGTGGAGTAATTTTGTTTGCAACTGTATAATCACTATGTGATACATTAGTTATAACCGTGGACCATACACTCTAACCTTTATGTACTAATTAAGTTATAACTAGTGACTATAGACCATATAATTCCTATGTAATCCATTATCGGAAGGCTGCCTGTTCTATTCCTGACTGTGCCAAATGTTGTTGTTTCCTTGAGCAAGGCACTTTACCATAAGTTGTTCAAGAGAACATCCACTAAATTACTTGTTAATTGATTAAAACCAATGAACATAGACCATAGTGGGGAGTCTGAGGACTGTTTTGACTAAAAAGAGTGCTATATTGTTTTTCAAGCACCACAGGGCGGTCTTCTAATATCCTGGTAGATTCTTACAGCAGTGCATATCAAGTTGAAGCATTCAACAAATCACTACCAACTACACAACCTCAAAGTGATGCTTTAATATTTAACCAGTGAAAATGTTTGCTATTAAGCGTTTCTATTTAATGATTTGCTTTGAAAGCTTTAAGATGAGTTAAATTCACTGTATGTTTTATAAAATTAAAAAAGTTCAAAATAAGGAAGAGTTTGTTGTGGTTGGGGAACTCGGTCAGCATGGCCACTCCTTTAATATTTCATTGGTTTTAGTCACACATGGCCACACCCACCAAATAGGAGTAAAAACTCCAAAAAGTTATTTTATGGAAAGTGTTGTATATTTTAAAGCATTTACTCATCAAATAAACTTACAGCATCCTGGAGAATGTGCATAAGGAGCAAAGGCTTTAACGTTAGATATGAACAGTAAAGACTTTAACGTTAGATATAAACAGTAAAGACTTTAACGTTAGATATCAACAGTAAAGTCTTTAACGTTAGATATCAACAGTAAAGTCTTTAACGTTAGATATCAACAATAAAGACTTTAACGTTAGATATGAACGGTAAAGACTTTAACGTTAGATATCAACAGTAAAGTCTTTAACGTTAGATATCAACATTAAAGACTTTAACGTTAGATATGAACAGTAAAGACTTTAACGTTAGATATAAACAGTAAAGACTTTAACGTTAGATATCAACAGTAAAGTCTTTAACGTTAGATATCAACAATAAAGACTTTAACGTTAGATATGAACAGTAAAGACTTTAACGTTAGATATCCACAGTAAAGACTTTAACGTTAGATATCAACAATAAAGACTTTAACGTTAGATATCAACATTAAAGACTTTAACGTCACATATCAACAGTAGAGACTTTAACGTTAGATATCAACAGTAAAGACTTTAACGTTACATATCAACAGTAAAGACTTTAACGTTAGATATCAACAGTAAAGACTTTAACTTTTGATATGAACAGTAAAGACTTTAACATTAGATATCAACAGTAAAAACTTTAACGTTAGATATCAACAGTAAAGTCTATAACGTTAGATATCAACAGTAACATCTTTAAGGTTAGATATCAACAGTAAAGACTTTAACGTTAGATATCAACAGTAAAGCCGGTCATTTCTGCAGCAAGAACTCGCGGTCAAGAAATCTAATTTCAGTTATACAGAGAATGACGTCATAACAGGAATTGGTTTCACTTTATTTGGATAGTCAAAATGTTCATCTGTAGATGCTCTACAGGTATTCACACTATAAAAAACTACAAAAAAACATAGTTAATGTTTTCTAAGGTTAAGTTTAGGGTTAGGGTTTGAATTAGGGTTAGGCTAAGGGTTTGGGAAATGGTTAAGTTTAGGGATTGGATGAGGTTTAAGGTTAGGGTAAGTGTTAGTAGATAGGTAACTGAAATGTTATTGAAATGTTGTTGATATTTTGTAGATTGTTATTGATACTCTGTAAAGCATCTACAGATAGACTATCCAAATAAAGTGTTACCCAGGAATTTAATACTGATGAACTACTGGCCTAATAGATGGCATTAGTTTGAATTTTAACCAATAGCTTCCCTTGGATTCGACATACATTCAACCGTTTTTTGTCGACAGTTATTCTGGGGTCTTACAGTATGTAAATTCTTCTTTTTAGGGCCCAAATGGCTGCCTGCATTATCGCCTCTTAGCTGAGACAGAAACTTCTAGACAAACATCAGCCCATTGTTTTTCCATTTGGCCACACCGGCTGGAACCCTGGCTTCAAAAGACACCTTGTATTCAAATTTTACTAACATTTCCCAGTGAACTATTCCTTCATAGTTACATGAAATCATTTCTCACCATCTCAGTCTAAATTTATAAATTTCACAGGGTCTATGGCCAGAGGCGTCATGCCCATTGAAATGCACGTGCCGCCTCAGATTTTTGAGCCAAGTGGATTTTCCTTTCAATATTAGTATTTGTGGGCAACTGTTTCCATGTGTTGTGCACACTGTGCCCCTTTAAAAAAATAGGTGCATGAAGTTTCTGTCTATGGCTTTCAAAAGACTATAAACACACATGGTAACATCTTATAGAAACATCACAAGCACTTCTAGACATTTAATACCATTTAGTTAGTTGAACTTGTTCATTGAGCAGAGGTCCTGCATTGCTTATACAGAATCTCAATGCAATGAGCATGATTCTATTTTCCTCAATATTGCTAGCATTCAAGCAAAATAAATACAGCTCGAGTCCCATCTTCCAGAACACCAGGGCCCTATTTAGTCTGTATCAAGGTGAAGCCAGTGAAGGTAATGTTCTTTGGAAGCAGAGGCAGCACTTAAGATAGACTCTCGAAAAAGGTTACTTATTTGAAAGTTGAGTGTACAAAAATCTGTGCAACTTTATATGACAATTCGGGCAAAGTTTCCTACTCACCTTGATTTGTTTTTTCTCTATACCTGAATGTGAAAAGCTAGCGTTGTAAGCCAACAATGTTTTGTTACACAAGATCTGGCAACTGACATTCAAATGACCTTGAACTGCATGAATAATTGATATGAATGAATGATAACACATGAATGATAACACATGAATGATAACACATGAATGATAACACATGAATGATAACACATGAATGATAACACATGAATGATAACACATGAATGATAACACATGAATGATAACACATGAATGATAACACATGAATGATAACACATGAATGA
>JACXGM010018739.1:0-18824 GCA_016801145.1 Umbra pygmaea | reverse complement strand
CTATAACTTAGTATTCACTGACCATGAGTAAGTTCCAAACTGGTCGCAAAAGAGCTTTGATGAAAAGGAATGCCCTACATAGCCGTTTTGGAGTTCCCATGAAAATCCCATGGAGATAGAGCAGCAAAAATGTATAAAGCATGTTTGTTGGGAGTATTTCCACAGATTAAAAATGTATACAATACCTTCTGTAAGTTACTTTAGAAAGGAATTTCTGCCAAAACATAACCTGTACTGCATAACCTTTCATCGAGTGAATGAAATATGCTGTTTTTAGCAGGTAGAGATCCTACCAAGGTCATTCCATGCCTTTGAGCCAGCGATCAGTAAACAGTAAACATAGTATTCTCACTAGTAGACATAAGCATCTTCACCTTTCTGCAATCAGTTCCTTGCAAAGGTCAACATGAGCTTCCAAAATTATAATGACATTTCCAAAAGAAACTGTCCTTCATGAGTACAGGCATATCAGTGTATGTAGGCGCCAACATAACTTCTGGTCATTATTAAGTAGATGGCAAGACATAAGGTAGTCAATCATTTCCCATGACTTTGAAGCTCTCATAGAGCTTGCGCCTTCACTCACAGCTGTCCCTGAATGTTAATTATGAAGATGATCTGGTAATGTTTGGGAGAATACAGGGCAAATAGAAGTGATTTTATGTGTGCTTTCGATTGGTCAAACGTTCTCTGCGAAGCCATATTTCAAAGTTTTACAAGTTTTAATGTGATTGGTTTCTCCCTATTATTGTCAGCATTCCATAGCTGTGGATGGATGTGATGAATAATAATGTATCATGTGATTCGTAAGCTGGTGCACTAAATACATTTTGTTGTTGATTTGTTTGTATGCTGGTTTTGGGATGTATTATTTATCATCTCACTTTAGCAATGTTATGTTTTCTAGTAGAGCCTCTGGTTGGATAATATAATGTACAGTATTCTAAAAAACATTTCTAATAATGGCAATGTATTTTTAGATAGAAAGATGAGAAATGTTTATCAACCATCTGTCTATATTCTTAAAGTAATTTTTTAATGAATGTCCAACAAAATGGCCTGGATTTATCAATTTCCACAGCAGGGGATTGGCACTATGTGCAACAGAAAAGGTGGGTGTTAAACGGTTAACATACTCTACCAGGCTAAGTATTGTTATTATGCACATTGCAATACAGAGTGCCTGGATCTAGCCCTCAGCTGTGGAAAATGATATGTTTTTCCTACAACCTTTAGGGACAACTGGACGCCACAAACCTACCAAACCACCCCCTAACCCATGCAGCTGTGTTACAAATCCATGCATCCATGTTAGAAGTTGAACGTCAATAACCCCCCCATCCAAATGAACATGAAAACATCACTCCAAAATCAGTTTGACATTATTTGTCAGCCCAATCATCGATAGCCTACACTTTCTCCCTCCGTTTTAAAGTTCTCGTATGGCAGGGATTCGGAGGAAGAGAGTGGTTTGTGACACACGTGAGCAGCCACTCACCCATATGTCCGCTCGCAGTCGCACTAGCTGCAAAACCGCCAAAGCAATCAATCTGGTAAACGCTCCCTCTGACTCAATCTATAGGCCGTAGTCTTCAGAGGGCAGATGGCGACAGACACATTACCATTCAACTACAGCCTTGGCTTGGTCGGCACCAAGGACGTGGTCTTTGTCATGGGAATAAATGGCCTTGCCTCGCTGACTGTCCTTGTTAAGACCCATTAACAACATTCTCTTCTTTTAAGCAGTGTTTTTAGATTTTTTATTGTGGGGGTTTCACCTTCAGTGCTTGTGAAGCATGGTATTGACATTTGTCATGTATGCTACATTTTCAGATAATTTTATATGTGGAGGTGGGCATTTATATGCCTACAGTAGTTTTATGATATAAATTCTGAGTAAAAACCCTTTGGATTGTATTCATTTCATTAGTGCTGTAACTCAAGGACCTACAGTGCTGTACTCTACCCACTACTGGCCATGCTGTTTGTCGAATGTAGAGGCAATGTAATGTGCAATGTGCTTTGGATGTCATCTCTCTGTGGGTGTCCAATGCTCCTCAGTGATTTCCATTCCACCCCACATGCTTAAAAAGAAAAAAACTGTTCCTATAGACCAGCTCTCATGTAAGTGTGTAATGAAGGTAGGTGGATAGATTTTAGCTGCCGGTTGTTTTTAAACAGATTCTCGTCCACACTAGAAGAACACTGCCATCTTGTGGCATTATATACACTGGAGTGCATTTTCCTAGAAATGTGTTTTAACAGCTGTGATGTAGCACATGGTTTATTTAAACCCTAAACTAGCAGCACACCTGATTTGTCAAGGGCCTGATAATTTATTGACTAATTGAATCTTGTGTGGTAAAAAAACATAATGAAGCAGAGGCCAAAGCAGGGGGTTAGGAAACCGTTGTCTTTCACAGGCATTCTGGAATTGATTCTCTGGTGGTGGTTGTGTTATAAAAACCACCTTTAAATATCATGGATCCCATTTGCATAGTATTTTATATAAAGCCTTATTCTGACCAGGGCCATATAGAGCCATATGCTGTATGCAAACATCCCAACATCCATGATTCTTAGCAACAAAATCAACTTTTTGCCACCATTATCTCCGTTCAAAGCCTATGGGCAACTTGCTTTTTATAATTTTTGTAAATTTAGGGTTGAGAGAATTTTAGTCCTGCTTTGTGGTGTAAAATAATGTATCCTAGAACAACAGTCCAATGAGCCTCATCAACCAGTTAAAGCTTTTTATGTGAATATCTTTTAAATATTTTCCTTACACCCACAGGATCATCAAACGCAAAAGCAAGGTCTCAGGGAAATTAATTATTTATATATATTTTTTAATTATTATGATTAAATACACAAATTTATTATAAAAAATATAATTATAAAGACTGCACTGGGCCTTTATATATTTCCCACAAACAAAACAAGTAATTACTGAGGTAGATCCATCACGAAGCTGTACTGTACATCATGAATACTCTATACAATATGGATAATTGGCTACAGTTTATTGGTCAGGTAGAATCTGAGTTATTCTAAAGTAAGACCAACATACTTTTAATGATATGCTCTGGTTTGACTTTCCTGGATCAAAGTTAACTTTCAAAGCTATATGCCAAAAACACCTTTTGACTCTTATATAAAGCTCTAAGCCTTTCAGATATCCTATATTGAGCCAGAGGATAGCAAACACCTTTGGTATCTGGATAATTAGTTCCTACAATAATTGTGCCACTTAACCACCTCCAAAGTGATTGGCACCCTCTGAAGATGACCAATAAAATCATTCAAATACTCAACTATACTTTACCAATCTATTGGCACCCCTGTTATCAGCATTCCAGCCCCCTTCCCTTTGAACAATAGCCACAATTTTCTGAAATACTTTGCAAACTATTCGCAGGGATTTTATATCATCCATCCTCACAGTATATTACCAGGTAGATTATGTCCTTCTTGTGCACATATGAACTGCACTCTCCTCTTCAACCCATCAATTTTCAATGTGGTTCATGTTTGTCTGTAAAATTTGTGACGCTATTGACCTTACCACTGGCCCAATGCCCAGTGGAAGCAAAATAGCCTATGACATCAAAGACTGACCCCAGTATGTTACAGTAGGGACAGCATGTGGACCTCTGTTTGTGCTTGCGACGCCATCTTAAATGCCACCCACATGAGTGCATTCAAACACTACACAGATATCAGTCCAGCAGTATGAAATAGGTGTATATTAGATGTATTTGTTAATGCATGGATACAACGTCTCTTCCTGAGGTGGTTTGTGTTGATGATTATTTCTGTTGTTTAACAGCAAGCGGAGAAATATGCTGGCTTCAAAACTGTATAGAGCGAATCCCATGGGGTTTCTCATTGATGAGGTTTATGTCATATACAAAATGTAAGTATACTAGAGTTGGTCACAATGTATCAAATGAGTAATATCTGCTACTATTATATCTGGTAATTACTGTAGTGCATTTGTAACTAACTATCTGCTGCTAACTACAGTACTTTATTTGGCTTGTTGGATTGATTGGTTGAAGGTTAAACCAGTCACATTGAAAATAATTTGTTGAACTCCTTTGGAAATGTTATTCCTCACGTGCCAGGCTGAGCTCCTCCTGGCGTTTCGATGCAAGCTTGCCGTTTCAGGCGGCATTGTGAGGCTGTCTGTGTGTGGCCAAATATCACAGGTTTTAATCCAAGTGCCAAAGCTTTTTAGCAACTCCAAGCAGTGTAATTGTGTCAGTATGTGCGACACAAACATCACATACACTCCATAAGGTGAAACCAGTGGCTGGATGTGTGACAATGATATGGAGATACATTATGTAAAGTCAGAAAGTGAGTTACTGTAGTTATTGTTGTTAAGACTATTTATTGGATTCACACGACAAAACAGCTGCCTGTTTATCTCACAAGCAAACACAACAACAACAACAATTTTGCTTATAAACAAAGCTAACTGTGCAGAGTGATTTACCCTAAGCAACAAACTAAAAGTTTTCCCCTTCTCCCTTTTCCACATGATAATATAGAACATCAAAACATATGCAAATTCATTTGAGTGTTTCAATTCTGTTTAGGGCATATTGGAGCTGTTTGGGAAAGAATGTGCTTTTTATCAAAGTGGGCCTGGAGGAGTTTTGTGCAAGAGCTACTTAATCACTTATCCAGAAAATATGGAAAATACACAATTTATCTGAAAAACAACACTTTAAATTATTCCATGCATTTAGGGTTATTGACATCAATCAACTTCCAACTTCCTCATAACAAATACAAAGAACAAATACTTAAAAGAATGTTAAGAATTGCTTGTAAAGCTAATATATTTGCTCACAGTATTTAGAAACAGTATGTATACTACATAGCCAAAGGTATGTGGACACCTGAAAATCACAACCTTATGAGCTTGTTGTACATATCATTACAAAACCATGGGCAATAATAAGGAGTTGATAAGGAGTTGATCCCACCATTGGAGCTATAAGAGCTGCTTTTCGAATGTGTCTGTTGGAATTTGTGCCCACTGACCATTCAGCCAAAAGAGCATCTGTGAGGTCAGGCACTGATGCATACTCCATTTCAATTACTCCCAAAGGTTTTCAATGGGGTTGAGTTCAGGGCTCTGTGCAGGACACTCAAGTTCCTCCACAACAAACTTGAACCATATGGACCTCGCTTTTATATACAGGGGCACAGTTATGCTGGAACAGAAAAGGGCTTTCCACAAACAGTTGTCACAAAGAGAACCCTGTCATGACAAGGGTCAAGGGCGTAGCACAAGATCCTGGGCCCTATGCATAGGTAGTCCTTTTAGGCCCCCATATTTTAAAATAAAATACTGTATATTCCAGATTTTTCAAGGGCCCTCTCTTTTCTTGGGCCCTGGTAATCAGTATTAGTTTTACCCCCAGTCCTACACCCCTGACAAGGGTCATGGCAGACCTGGGTAGATAGCGCCATCTGGTGGGGTTATGTTGTGTGTACTCTGATTCTGGACAATGACAATTTCCCACCAATCACCTGTCTTGTTTCTGTTCACGGTTATCAGCTGTCAGCAATCTATTCAATACTCTGTGTATATAGTTCCAGTGTTTGCCCATTTTCAATGTAGATTATTGTTACCTGTATGGTGAAGCGCTGCTCGTGTTCATATATGTTAATGTACTCGTAGGTATTCATCCTGAGATAGTTTAACTCTATGTTGGGGATCTCCCATGAAAATATTATTTTTGATTTTTTGGGAGTCCCAGACAAATGTATTTTAACATTCAATAAAATCATTAAGAATGATTGTAAAAATTATCAGTCTTTAGAGATGCTTTATTGTTTACCTAAGTCATTTATTTATTTTCTAGCAGCCAATCCGAGTGAGTTCCTATCCATTGTCACAGATTGTTGTCTTGCTGCTCACGCACGGAAACACAAAGCTGAACTCTGCAAACTGAAACCCCGCACAGACAGTTAAGACGAAAATCGTGAATGAAAATCCTGTAATTGCCTTGATTATGTTGATCTCTCCTTAATTGCTTATAGTACAATATTATGAGATCCTATGTCAAGAGTTGCATTAACTAGATACCCACTATAATGATTAGAAGAGAACATTTGTCAATGTTTCTTGCTAGTTCTGGGTATTGAAGCCAAATAACCTGCTACTGTAGCTAACAGCAGACCTTACAGCAAGACCAGCTATTTAAAGCTCGCTCCCATACGAAAATAATAAATTTTTCAAATTTATTTTTCAAATTTGATTTTTTTTGTGAAATTGGTGTTTACTCCAAATTAAAAATTATGGGAGGAATTCACTGATGTGAATCTATTGTAGTTTATAGAAAATGACATTAGGCTAAATTAATATAACTACAGATCAGGACTCATTACTTGCAAATTCAGACCTGTCCAGAATTTAACCCATTCATAGGTGATTCTTGAAGGGTGTTTGGGGTCATTGTCCTGCTGGAATACACATGACTTTATACAGAAACCCAGCTTATTAGCACTGAGTCTGAATTGCTCGCCAAAATGCTAGGGTATGCACACGTTCAAGGCATGCATGACCAAAGGCAGCAATGCAACTCTTAAAACATCCCTGAACATCCTTCATGTTTGATTGTATAGAAAGTGCTTTCTTCTTTAAAAGCATGATTTTGTTTTCATTTAGCCTGAAAACCCAAATCCCACAGATTAAGGGTCTGGCACTGAGTAATGAAAAAGGACCAACTTGCATGCATTAGAAAATCTCACTGCACGCAATTGGATAACACTACGGCCAATCACAACAACAGTGGAGCTAACTGATGGATTAAACTCTTATCTTATCCGGTAGGCAAAATAGCAAAAATGTCCTTTTTGCAAAGGCATGATTCAAGCTCCGTCTTCTGTTTCACATTTAGATAAAAAGTCAAGTCTAACTCGTTCATTGTAGCAGCCAAAGCCTTTTTTTGTGTTCATCCGTAGCCAACTTGTTTACTAATGACCTGGACATTGTAGCACTGTCGTCATCTGTTTAGCTTGCCTCTCGCCCACCTATCTCAGATATACCAATGTAAACCTGCTAAACCTGCTAAAAAAATTGATGGAGAGATGGGTCTGCGTGGCATAGTGCTGCCCAGGATTTGGGTTAGATAAGTCTGATTATCTATCCTGCCATGTCGCTCTCCAGTGACTCCTTGTGTCCAGATCAGGCTCCTGTAAATTCAATTGCAGACGTATAGTTGGTGTACGTAATCATTCCATGCATGATCTGACTAAAGGCTTCTGTGTTGAATGAGCAGTGCGAAAATAATCGGTGACTTGGATGAACCATGTGCGCGCCCCTCGACATCCCACAGATCTGATCAAGGAGTTGCGGAAGAAATTGGGAAAAAACATAAAGAAATGATAAAATAAATAAAATATAAAGAGCCCTGGCCATAGCCATCCGGGGGAATGTTGCCATGGGACCCGATCTAGACCCCCACCAATGGCAAGAACTAAAAGCACTTTTCAACCAGTTTTTCTAGGTCCCAGGAGTGTACACCAGCATGTGGGAAGAGCCATTGGTGTCTCACCCATATTCTCTTCAAGTACTCCACTCCAGCGGAATCAGCTTCTTGGACAGCGAATCTGTCTGGGAGCTGAATACACAGAGGGGCAGAGCATAAAGCAGCAACGCCACAACATAAGTCTCCAAACCAGGAGGAAAGGGATTGGAGACCCGGGCATGCCACTTCCCCACAGCTGTCACCCATTCCCGCTGATGAGGAGCCCTATAAGACCAGTACTCACAGCACCGGCAGGTGAGCTTTATTTTGTCTTCCTACTAACACTGTGCTCTTGTTTTCTTTTTTCTCTGTTCCACAGCGCAGATGCTGAAGAGGATTTAGAAGCAGGGAGAGACGTTTCTGCCGCAAGTGAAGCCGTGTCCTACAATGAGTAAGGAGCAGCCATTGCAGTTTGGAACACAGGGCTAGCATTTGGTTTGGCAAAGTGAAGCAAATGTGGAAGTGCCTTAAACCAGCATTCTATCTGAAATCCAGCTGGGGGCGACACGTGTGGTTGCAAAAGAGGTCGGTTTCTGTAGAAGTCTATGAGAAAGTCAGACACTTCTCAATTAATTTATTACCTCTGTAAACATTTTCATAATGAGTTTATGGTCTCAATCGCTACTTTGAAGTCTTCAGCAATACAGAATGATGTTCATTATTTGAATTGATTTTAAAATTGGCGATAAAGCAGGGGGTGTTTTAGGGAGTAGCTATGACGTGATTGACATTGACTGTGCCAGTGAAAGTGTGTAGCATAACGTAAAGCGTAAGTACCATTGCCAACTCTCAGCTAACGTCACAATCAGATACTACCTCTCGTCTAAAATTGTCACATCCACAACCATGATGGCAGCGCATGTAACGGCAAACTCGATGACTCAAATCAGATCTTCACAACCCAATGGGTGACGTCACACATGGTTATGTTCAGTGCTATATACAGTTTATGGTTTGGATCCACATAGCGCCGTTGCTGTTACATGACTTTGTTTGATTTCATTCTCAGTATGTTTGACTCCATTCTCAGTATGTTTGCAACTTTGGTAGACTTAAGTATTAAACCTGTTTTGTTCCCACTCTGTCCCATTTACAATATTCAAACTGATTGTTTCATTGATTTGAAGTAAATTAGTTCTTCAACAATTATAATTTCTCTAACGCAAATAGCTTACTTCAATGGATTTTAATAATTAGCTAGCTTAGTTAACATTAACAATCATGTTTTACAAAGTAAGAGCAAATGTGTAACAGGGTTGCTTGAGCGTGGGTAGAAATTATGAAGCAATTGTGAGTCAGTGTTTGTATGTCACAGAATGCTTAAATAACAGAATGCTTAAATAACAGCCAACAGATTTATTTAGATAAGAGAGCAACAGTAAACTCCAAAATTACGAGTCAGGAGTAACACATACTACTTTTCTAATACTGTAGCTCTTTAGGCACGTTCAGTATTCTCACTTGTAAAAAAATAATGACCGTGTGGTGAAGGGGCATGAAATGTCCTCCTAATCAAAGCTAAACCTCATCAGCTGCACCAAATTGGCATAGTGCTCACACCAGTCTCTCGTTCCTACCACTGTGTGGCAGCCACGCTCCAGAGATCATTACAAAATGAAAACTAAACTCAATTTGACTTTGATAATATGGTCAGTAAGAATAGCAACGGTACAGAATATTGATGAGAGGATAATTGTCCAAAAACACATTTTGTTTGCATAACAACTAATCATTTAATAGGGTTGGGGGCTAGGGTAATAAGCAATTTACTGCATTTTTACCTACTGATATTTTAATTTCTGCATCAGAGATAATGCAGCTTTTGTGAAAATATACAATGAAAGTCCTTTTTCTGCAGAATTTAAAAGCCAATTTATATTTAATTATAGTATTTAAAACAATGTTTCTAAGATTCCAACCTGGAAAAAAGAGAGAATATTAGGGATAAAGGACAACACTGTCTACGTAGAAGATTGAATGGAGAGTTGTTAAAGTTAAATTTCCCTCTGGAAACTATAGATATTCAATACTCAAGTATCAAGTAAACGTGGTACTACACTGTGTATAAACTATACACTGGTAAAAATGAATCATGTGAATCAATCAAAAGTATGATTTGACAGATTTGTTTTTGAGAAAAAGTAAAATGTTACTGATAAATTGTATAACTGTTACAAAGTCATTTTTCAAATGAATTGGAGAGTCTGGATATTTTGTGCCTGAGGGCGTAAACAACCTTGATAAACGCACCCTGATTTGTTTGTCTTCCCTTTTGCTCAATCATTTTCATGGTCAAATGAAGCAATTTATTTTCTCTAGCACAAGCTGGTGGGGTTGATTATCCAAGCTGGTGATATCCAAGAACGATAACAATAGAACACCATTGTCTTCAACCTTAGTCCCCATGCAATGCACTGTGTTTGTGCAGAGCCCAGAGGGTCCTATATAAAAATAGTGTCATTTTGGCACTATGAAGAGTCTAACTAGCCACTTCATCTGCTTATAGCAGACTTTGTATTTGTAGAGTGTCTGTCTGTCTGTCTGGCTGGGATAATTGCAAAATGTGACTTTTGCAGGGGAATGTGAAAAGCAGTTTTAATTACAGTAATGAATCTTATTGGAGAGGCATTGAAACTCTGTCATTCTTACGACCAATCGTGGGCCATTTTGTCTGTTTCATCATTCGGTCATCCATCATTGCCTAAACAATCCAGAGCTTCATGCAGATGAAGATAAGGGAGTTGGAAGCTGAATGCAGGAGAGAGCTGGATTTCAGATATGTATAGTGTCATGATGATGAGAATGCCTGGACTTGTTAATCAAAGATGAGCTTAAGGTTTGTGGAGGGTAATTTATTCCATAGAGAGACAGAAAGCTAGACACACATGAACCGATCACACATGGACAAGCATTTACACACAGTTATTGCTGCATGAGTTGCTATTATCCAACATGGCAGTAAATCTAATAAACGAGCAGAAATGGAGCAGAATAGTTACTTTGCATTTGAACGTTCTCAGTACTTGATTAAAAAAGATTTTGGTTCATTACATCAGTGTTTGATTACATTTACATGTACATTCTTGTCTCAAAAACACCCCATTGAAATTGACAAGCTCCTTCAAAAATGTAATTGTTTTAAAAAATGTGGCCTCACCCCGACTAAGACACCAAGCACAATATCAGTCCAAAAGACTTTAAGGGGTGCAGCAGGTCGTTTGGGGAGGGGAACTCATCTCTCTGTGTTTTAATAGGCTAGAAGCAGATGTCACTCTTCATTAGTCTCATAATCCAATTTGTTTTCAAGGTGAAAGTTTTTAGCTTGAAGGAATTTCAGACAAGTGAGTGCAATGCACCTTTTAGTTTGGTTCTGCAGATGTTCTCAAACTGATTTAACACCAAAAATGTCTTCTTTTCTTTCAAACATTTTAAGCATTGTAAGTGCTTTTTTTGTTTTTTATCAAAGTGGTATTTTAACACAGCGAATAACAACAAAGTAGAACACCTACTGTATGTGAAACATTATTATTATGACATTAATTTCTCAAAGAGGAACCTTGTTTCTTAACATTGAACTATTTGAATCCCATACCAATATTATAAAAAATGTAATAAAATCAAACCATAACATAACATTTTAGAAATGCTCTGTTAAAATAACACAATATCTGCTGGCACTCCAACAGCACTTCCAGCAGCTTTGGTCTCCTATCCAGGGACAGACTAGTCCCAACTCTGTTTAGCTTTAGAAGAAAACCAGCAGTGGAATACAGGCTGCTATGCTGCAGGTAAGCATCTCTCCTCTACCATTTTTATTTGACAACCTTGCTCTCACCAAGCTGTAACAAACAGAGTTCTCAGAACGCTTTGTGCTAGCTCACAGAGAGGTTTTGCTAAATATTTGATTAGGAGTCTGGGCAGGACAACCTTTAATCCTGACTCAGATTCATTCAGTCTTCAATGCAACAATCCAGTGGCAAAAAGAAATGCTTGAGTAAGCAGAATATTCAAAGATGAAAAATCACTCCTTGAAAGGCTTTAAAAGCTGAGAGACAAGTTGGTTTGTTTGTATGTATCAAAGAATCAATCAATGATATAGACAAATATCATTGCCTTTAAAATAAATACCCACCAGTTTATAGGCTCTTGTTATTGATATCAATCATAATCAAATGTGGAAACTAATCAAAAAGGCACAAGGTGAAGTGGTATATGGCCAATAATCCATGAAAAAGCGCTCTTGTTAAGCACAATTAATTACAATTATGAACCGGTTACCATCGGCCAATCAGCATTTGGGATTCAAACCACCCAGTTGATAAGTTAGTACGTGAAAACTCTATGCTCCATTAGTCCCCATGACTTTGTCTACATATATCAATCAGTGCCAATTAATAGCTTGGTCCATGTCAACATTTTGAAAGACATTGAATCATTCATTCACCAAACGTTTTTGAGAAACTCAATAGGAGGTGGTTTTTGTTCAGTGTCATGTCATCTGATTTTTAAAATACAAAGTTAAATTACTTTTCTGGGTATGGCTGAGTTCCCCAGTTTCCCAGTTTTGGGAAGATCCTAAGTAAGGCCAAAGTGACCAGGTAAAAGAGTTCACAACAAACCACTTATGTAGGCGATTAACAGAAAGAGTAAAATTTGTTAATAATGTTGCTGGGATAGTTATGAACTCCCATTAGTCCGGAACTTCCCAAAACGGAAGGGAATTACCAAGGGATTGGAAATGAAGCATGTATCATAACGAAGATAACAGCTATGTGAAATACTAATTTATAAAAAGGCTGATCCACCCCCTAAAAAACTATATAAAATCTGAAGACTTGAAATGATGACGGGGCATGTTGACAATATCAAAGCATATTGCGAGTTAGTTGACATTTTCTCATTCCATCTGCTGTTGGTCTCACATGGCGAAAATAAGTACTGTATATACAAGAGGCTGTTAGAAGCAAGCACAACATTTTACTTGAAAAAAAATAATTATTTCCTGCATGTGACTCAGGAGTAGGATTTGAAAGTTTATTTTTAGCCCATTTTTAAAGGTACAGTACTCATTTGAATTTGATTCTTTAAAAAAAGGCTTCTTATTCATTACATAGTATTTATTTACTTCAGCAGGGAGACACATTAAGAACTAGGTCTTATTCACAAGTGTGCCCTGGGAACAAAACCACAAAGGCATGTTACAAATACAAAATACATCCACATACACAGTCAGTTAAAAACAAACACATTCATCACTATAATCATTCTTAGCCAGTAAAACAAACCGACCCATGGGCACCAAGGCATCCAAGCGAAGTACTGACTGGATGCCATTCCAACCATGAGGTACTAAAAAAGAAAAGGCAGATCTACCAAGGTCATAACTAGGGGCGTTATGCATGGCGGCAAAAGAACACAGCATTCCAAGACAAACACTTGCTACCCACAGTAAAGTTTACTGGAGGTTCCATCATGCTGTGGGGCTGTGTGGCCAGTGCCGGTACTGGAAATCATGTTAAAGTTGAGGGTCACATGAATTCCACTCAATATCAGCAGATACTTGAGAATGATGTAGAGAAATTAGTCACAAAGTTGAAGTGACATCGGTGCTGGATATTTCAACAAGACAATGATGCAAAACACTGTTCAAAATCAACTCTGGCATTCATTCAGAGGAACAGTACAATGTTCTGGAATGGCCATCCCAGTCCCCAGACCTGAATATCATTGAATATCTGTGGGGTGATTTGAAGTGGGCGGTCCATGGTCGGCAACCATCAAACCTAACTGATCTGGAGATGTTTTGCAAGAAGGAATGGTCCAAAATACCTTCATCCAGAATCAAGACACTCATTACAGGCTATAGAGGCTAGAGGCTGTTATTTCTGCTAGGCTCAATTAAATATTGATGTGATATTACTGTTGGGGTACCCAAAGTCATGCACCTGTCTAATTTTGTTTTGATGCATATTGCACATTTTCTGTTCATCCAATAAACCTACTTTCACTACTGAAATATTACTGTGTCCTTCAGTTATTTGACAGATCAAAATGAAAATGTTGATCAAAACATCCAACATTTTGGTGTTATATCCTATATAAATACCTGTACATAATTTTAAAATCAGTAAGCATTACAGTTGTACAAATACACAGTAATACTTGACTTTAAACAGATACATAATAAGTAAATATAAAACACCGGCCCCATTGGTGTGCTGGGGAGCGGAAAACAATGTCACTTTCATGACAGTCAGAAGGACAGCAGCAGTCCGGCCACCGTGGATCGTCAAGTAAGTTTTTGTTATTTTTTTGGCGCTTTATTACTTCCTTCAAATTGAATTGATTCAATTGAATTGATTCAATAAATATTTGCGGCACAACATAATAGCCATGATAATATCCTTGGCTTTTATGTGTTGAGCCTAGGCTGGAATATGACGCTAACTGAAGCTAGTGCCTTTGAAAACCTGTACTTAAAGTCTGTAGGCATAATGCTTTGCAGCTTGTTGAAAGAATGTGCAATTTATGATTGATCAACACCACATACAGCACTGTATAAGCAAACTCGGCACCATTATCAGGCCTGGTTTGTGCCAGACAGACAGATGGAAGGGCAAACGGGTGGGCAGTTCATTGATCGATTCCTTCTCTTTAGCAAGGGTTTGAACACTGTGACTGGGACTAAGGTGGTCATTTCCCCATTACTCACTCCACTGCTGCCACAGCATCCACAGGCTGCCATTTAACTTCTCCACACTCTGCTCACATTATGCCACTCCGCAGCCATAACGATCTGTGTCGTCCGTCAGAATAGATGTTTTAACCTGTGTCCCAAATAGCACTCTGTCGTCCCTACTGCTATCTTTGTCCCAAACGCCTGGTAAGAACCAAGTGCAATACAGGTAACGTTGGTGTGTTTGGGACACACTGTAGCGTTAATCTGAGTTGATGGTTTAATCAAAGCTGGCTTTGGCCCTGCTACTTCCCATTGATCCATCTGCCTTTGGACTGATCTTCACGCCACAGCAGTTTTCCATTCTTATACAATATGATGTGATCAAGAAAGATCTGGAGGTTAAGACCATGATTATAGCTCTGACTTTCTGATTCTAGATTCATCTAGGTCTCTCTCTCCCTCTACCTCTGTATGTCTTTAGCAGTTTCTCTCGGTTTCTCTCTCACTTTGTCACGGTTAGTCAGCCGGTCAAACTGTCCGTCTCTCTCTCTCTCTCTCTCTCTCTCTCACTCATTTTGTCCTTGAGCTCTAAGTTGTTTTTGATAGACCATTATTGGATCAGTCTATGTTAGTTATATTCTTCACCCTATTCTCTTGGCACACACATTTCCCCAAATACTTCTTGCTGATGTAAAATTATTTTTTAAAAGCACTGTTTTAGTAGCAAGTATAGTGTTGTGAAGATGTACTTAGCTCCATTGTGATGGGAATCCCCCCTTGGATGGGTGGCTGTGAAGGGGACAACGCTTTCTGTTAAGGACATGGCTGAGGATGACACCATTTGATGCCAGCAGCATTGTTTGAAATGCTGTTTAATCGAAAACATACACAAACACGCAGCGTAGCCTATTTGAACGAACATTAGCCACACTGAAAATGCGTGTCGGGAGTTTGGATAGGATGGAGGCACTTTACACTACTCTAGTCGCAGCATTCTTTGTGGCTTGTTTTGTTTCACACAACATGTCCATAAATCATGGATGTGTTGATGACATAAATTAGGAAATATTAGAGGACTTAAGGAGATGGATCTGTGTATGAGACGTGATGTTGAAATGCACATGCCGTTGCTTGCCACTTAACCCAAATGCCTTAGAGCTTATTTGACAGAATAGTGAGGCAAGCAAAGTAATCTCGCTCTGATAGATTACATTGCAAAAATATTACCATGCATTCATAACCTCGTGATTCAGTGAGAGTAAGCCAAAAACACTGGAAAGTATGTCTTGTGACATTTCTTTATTTACATTTTGTAAAAAAGAAAAATCAATAATCCGCTGTTATAGCAATCCGCCATGGAACAAGCTCTTGAACGGAATGTGAGATGACGCTCTGATTGGTTTATTGCACGTTACGCCCAAACCACACCTATGACTAATGAAGCTACTTCAGACCTACCCATTTTAGATGTGCGTCAGGCGCAAGAGTCATTTATCCCGCTGGTAAAATAGCAACAGCGCCCGGGACCCTCCCACAATGTCACTTGCGTTTTCGCGTTTGATACTTGCGTTTCAGATCGTTAAAATAGAGCCCATGGTATTATCTTAGCATTACATAGAATCTACCTGCACAGGTTAGACCACTCCCAAAAAAATTCCAGCATATTAACAGTGCATTTAGTACCAGCATTACTAAATGCTGGCTTGTGTGTCTTTCTTTCAGGAATCTTTCCAGGTTTTTCCAGGTGTGGTTTGGCAAACTGAAGCAAACTTTTTAAACAAAATGTCTCCAAATCCAAACACTGTATTCTGTAGTAGGGACTGCCTACCAATGGTCAAGCATGGTGGCGGTCGTGAGATGACTTGAGGATGCTTTGCTGCAGGACTTGACATCATCAAAGAGACCAGGGTATTTTCCATGTCAGGAAAAAAGTAATTCTAAAGGACAATTCCAGGCTGTCCTCGTGTGAGCTGAACAGAAATATTGCAAACACTTTGAAGATCAAATAACATTCAATGTCCAAAACATGCACACAAAATGAAAAACTGTAAAGGGGCAAATATTTTTTACTGCAAAAAGAGAGGGAGACGGACAGAAATGAGTGAAGGAGCGATAAAAACAGTGTGGGAGAGAGAGAGAGAATATGGATACGGAGAGAGGTAATCCATGGTTTCGTAACAGCATTACTACATATTAGTGATGGAGGTAATTGCCATCAGACAAAGCTAAGACTTCTTCTGTCTCATAATTAGTTCCTGTGTAGAGACTAGAGATAAGGATGTAGGAGGAATGATGAGGTGTCTTTCTTAAACACTTATTCCACTGGGATGCTTGTGCATTTCTGTCTATATATACTATTTTATGAAAATGTTTTTTTTATCTATGTCAGAGTAAATTTCCAATTCATTTTTTTTCTTCCATTTCAATGTTTACTGAATGGACACAAATGGCGGATTATAGTACTGCAAATTATGGACATCCATCATCCAAATAATGACAGGCTAGATTTACTGCAGTGGTTTTATTCCGAATACGTTTTACAGGCAGGTGTTTTTTGTTGATAACTGATAACCATGAAAGGACGATGTGTGCAGGACAAAAACAGGTACATTATGAATTGGCACATTCAATCTACCTCTATTCAAATGTACATACAGAAGAAGATGTTCTAAGAAACACCTTTAAATCCCTAAATATAAGAATGAGGGGAGAATTGCGCCGTACACATTTATTTGTACTTGGAACAACATCGTGAGGTGCAGAAAACTTTTATTTTTGGAGAGTTGTTCAGGAGTTCACATGTAACTTCTGCTTCACTAAGATTCCAAGCAACACGTCTGCATTGAAAAACAAAAGCTTAGGAACTTGGCAAAGAGATCAAATGAGGAAGTCTGTGATTTGGATGGTATGCATGAGAGATTTCATTTCCCATGAATGAAAAGGAGAAAAATCATTCCCGGCAAGGCCAACCATATTCTTTGGATTTTCTTTCGAACAACAATTGTAAGGAGACCAGTTTTTAACCCTCAAAAGACTTTGTTGGATTACAGCCATGTAATATTAAGGTGGCTGATCGTAATCATCCCATCAAAATTACATGCACTGTTTTGGACTCCAGATGGATCCTCACTCATTCATCTCCAGTGCTGTAGTCGTAGCCATGCATATTATTCCTGCAGCAAATTTTGCCTTTGAGTTCTGGAGCTTCTGGGCATATTTAGCTGACAATTAATTTATGAGCCCCTATTTTTATAATGTACTTTCCCTCTGTGGAACAAACTTTCACTTGAAGTTACAGTATTTGTCAAATAATGACTTTGATGATGATGGTTTATTTTTGTAATCTCTGAAACACTGATTTCCCATTATATTGCCAATGGCAGCCACATAGATTATACCAAATCATTGACCAGTATTTGTGTATTGCATTGATCTGTGAATTGTAATATTTTGCATGTCATGTCTAGTGTTTCTTGCTTGTGGATGTGCCAATAGGATAATGCAGCATATACTGTTTAAATGCTGCAGAACTTGTTATTCTAGGACAGCTTCTGTCACTTGAATGTATGACGTGGGCATGGCCAACAAGTGATTCATGATGTCGGGGATGGACTTCTGTTATGACCTGGGGGCAGGACTTCCTTTACGACTGGGTGACACCTCTTTTATGACATGATCTACGACTGGAACTTAACATTGCATTGACCACAGAGGACAGGACTTCTGACCAGGGGCGGACTGGCCATCGGGAGGATCGGGAGTTTTCCCGAACGGCCGGTCCATTCCGGGCCAAACGGGCCGTCACATTTTACTTTGACGGTCGGTCGGACGTATTAAAACAAGTGAAGGTAGGCTGAAATGGACAGGCTGTTGCATCCGCAAAACTGCGCTCTGGCCCGGCCGTCAAATCGAGAGAGAGTTCCTCTATATTCAAATGAGGAGAAACACAGAGTGAATGATTGACGAACGTGGGGAGCGACAGATACAGCGCACGCGCACACGCGCGCGCCACCCCCCCCCCCCCACCGCCGGCCGCTCCATCCAAAGTCCCGGGCCAAATTTTTTCCCAGTCCATCCCTGCTTCTGACTGATAGCTATATATGAAACAAAGTCATCTACAGGTGTGATTTATTTAGAGTTGACCAATGGCATCGCAGGGCCTGTGTTTTTAAGGATTCAGCCCCAAGTCTTTTTTGGACAAGCCTCAGGTCTTTTCACCTAATATCAAATAATATACATTATAGAGCCAAAGGTATGTAGACACCTGTAACATGTGTGCTGTGCAGGAAACAAGCAGAGATACTTGTGAAGTGAAATCTGTTTTAATCTGAAAAAACTTCCTACAAAGGAAACAGGGCTTATCTGAGCCAAAAACATATGATGAATTATCTACCATTTACATACACACACTACATATAAACAATGACTGACAACTAACAAGGCAAGACCAGGAACTTAAATACAAGTAGTAACAACAAAGTAGAAACTGGCTGTGTGTTGTTAACTGACTAGACATCAGCAACGGATGGATAAATAATAGAACTGTCCATTGTAACCCGTACATAGAACAAAATGGAGTCGATTTTATGAACTAA
>JACXGM010018737.1:0-18870 GCA_016801145.1 Umbra pygmaea | reverse complement strand
TTTAAATATTCATGAGCATACCATATATGGAGGAAACCTATCGTTTCATTCAGTGGCATTTTAACAGGGTTGCAGTAGGGTGCATAGAACAGCACCAGGGCCATTTTTAGTAAAACCAAGTTACAGACCCTATTCAGAGATATTAATAAACAGTGTGAAATAGCCTATATAGTCATTCTATCACCCCTTTAAATGAATACAAATATTAGCATGCCTTTTCTCTGGTTATACATGGTGTCATTATCTGAAATGTAAATTTTTACATTTAATCCGGGCATGCATACTGTACCTATGTGCGTCCAGGTTATGGAAAGTCCACCATAGCTCACACACCATTTTACACACCATTAGGTGTGCCTATGCACAGATCGGGGCATGAACCATGAGAATGTCAATGTTCATAAATCTACTCACAGCCATGACCATGCGTACGTGCAATGACAAGTGGTGGAAAAAGGGAACTGCTTCTGAATCTTATATTATTTAATGTAGAAAGTGTATGTCATTAATGTTTGGTTAAAAATAATTAAATAATGTTACAATTTCATTGTTTTTCCATTTTGAATTCAAGTAATGCTCCTATGCTTTAGTATTTCAAATAATGTACATATACACCAGCCGCGGTCGGTGGATCTTAATTGGGGAGGACGGGCTCGTATTACGCTCAGAACCGGAGTGAATGGAATGTGTGCAAATCAAAAAAACAATTGGTTTTGTTCGTTGCGCACCATTCCATTCACTCCGGTTCCGAGTGTAATACGAGCCCGTCCTCCCCAATTAAGATCCACCGACCGCGGCTGATATACACTGATCAGTCATAACATTATGAACACTTGCCTAATATTGTGTAGGTCCCCCTTTTGCCGCCAAAACAGCAGCCCCATACTCAACAAACTGTAATGCACTGTGTTCTATCAGAACCAACTTTTTCAGCAATTTGAGCTACAGTAGCTTGTCTGTTGGATGGGAACACACTGGCCAGCCTTCACTCCCCATGTGGATCAATAAGACTTGGCCACCCATAGCCCTGTCACCGGTTTACTTCTTTTCCATCCTTGGACCACTTTGGATAGGTACTCACCACTGCAGACTGTGAACACCCCACAAGAGCTGCAGTTTTAGAGATCCTCTGACCCAGTCATCTAGCCATCACAATTTGGCCCCTGTCAAAGTTACTCAAATCCTTACGCTTGCCCATATTTCCTGCGTCTTCATTTTGTACTCAAAGTTGATGTGTTTGAACAGCCATGCCAAAAAATCACTTAAATCATATTTCTTCCCCATTCTGATGCTAGCTTTGAACTTCAGCAGATCACAATGAGCATGTCCACATGTCCAAACGCATTGACATGCTGCCACGTAATTGGCTAATTACATATTTGCCTTAAAAAGCAGTTGAACAGGTGTACCTAATGAAGTGGCCGGTGAGTGTATGTTACCAGTAACATATCCCCACAAGGTCAAATCTTCATTGTTTTGTATTCCTTACAGGGATGTTTGGTCCACATTATGGTAAATCCTCTAAAAATTATACTGTATGCACGCACGAGCAGGCGCGCCCACACACAATGTCATATAGGGGTTTAATCTTGATTCAGCCACGTCTATATTCTCCTCCAGCTGTGGGAATATCGACTCTAGATGTAGACTTCAGTTGATTGTGATGTGATGAGCATAATCTGCATCTGTATAAAACATGCTCAGAATGGTTGTCTGATGATGGGAGAGCGCGGTGGGCAGCGTATGGGTAAAGAAAGACACTGATTTAGTAAACCATGATGATTGGTTACTATAAGTAGGAGGGCTTTGATACTCATCTCATCCAGAGCTCAGCCTCCATGTAAACACCTACTGTAACTTGGCTTGGACAGTAGGTGGTGGATCAGACTGAGGTTTATCCCGTATCGTCAGTCTGCCTGTTTGTGTGCGTATGAGGTGGTAGATTGCCACACACAAGGAGTTACGGCTCAAATCTCCAGTCGTCGAAGCACAAAGAGTCAAGAGTACCGAAAGGCTTCCAAGGTCGCCTACTCCCTGTCATGAGGCGTAACACAAACGCGCACACATGCGCATAACAGTACACACATATGCCCACACACATAGCTACCACTTGAAAGTCAGACAGTATGAAAGCTGGTATGTATATTCATCATTTCCCTCTCAACACAGTTACAGATGGCCAAGGGCACGAATGGGTGTTGCTGGCTGTCGTCCGCTCACAGAGCCTACTCTGAAGCCTGTCTGTCATTTGTCTCATGGGAAATACCTAGAGAAGTCTGTCGTCTGCAAGCAATACTGTAAAACATTAGCCATGACATCCTAGCCCAAAACGGATGTGTTCAAAAAGGATGCATTCCAAAACAGAGCTCTAATGCCCAGATAGAGTTGGAATAGCAGGCCTTTTTAAATGAAGCCAAAGTGCACATCATAGTAAATAATGTACCTTAACTCATGTGATCTCTGGAATGCTGTGATTTGCCTCTGAACCAGGGTGGTGGTGTTGAGAGGTTCTTGTACAGGTGCCATATGTTGAACATGTACAAAAATGCATATCCTTGCAAAGCTGCCAGCAACAGAAAACCAGCAGTCACATTCTTAAGACTGTCATGTGTCTGCATTTAAAGCAGGAAACCAAAGGGTAACACTGTCGACTTTTGCATTTTTTTATTCAGCTCTGGCAATATTCTGCCACCAATCCACCAGCCACCATCTATTTAGTGCACCAGCTACCATCTATCCAAAACACCAGCTGTCAACTGTTTAACACACCAGCTACCATCTATCCAAAGTACCAGCTACCATATATCCAATGTACCAGCTACCATCTATCCAATGTACCAGCTACCATCTATCCAATGTACCAGCTACCATATATCCAATGTACCAGCTACCCTCTATTTAGTGCACCAGCCACCATCTATCCAAAACACCAGCTGTCAACTGTTTAACACACCAGCTACCATCTATCCAAAGTACCAGCTACCATATATCCAATGTACCAGCTACCATCTATTCAATGTACCAGCTACCATCTATCCAATGTACCAGCTACCATCAGTCCAACACAACAGCTAACATCTATCCAATTTACCAGCTACCATCTATCCAATGTACCAGCTACCATATATCCAACGTACCAGCTACCATCTATCCAACACACCAGTTACCATCTATCCAACACACCAGCTACCTCTAACTGACACAACAGCTACCAAGCTACCAAGCTCCCATCTATCTGATACACCAGCTACCATCTATCCAATGTACCAGCTACCATCTATCCAATGTACCAGCTAGCTACCATCTATCAGACACACCAGCTACCATCTATCCAATGTACCAGCTACTGTGGAAGATTTTTCCTTGTAATGATAGTCAACAGAACAATAACAATAATAAGTTGAAGCTTTACAGTCTTTACATAGATTGTCTGACAAAAGTCAGCAAGATATCCTTTTCTTATAATGCATAGAAATGATTGTTATATGTTGTTAAATATTACTTTATTGTTTGGTCTTTTCTTCAAAACTGTAGACCTCATAAAACATGATGCAGCAAAGATTGAAGTCAAATTGAGAATGATTTGAGGAGCTATGAAGTAACTGGTCCATTGTAAAATCTTGGAGACAACTGGCCTTGTTGACTTAAGCTAGGATGCTTTGAAGCTCACCACATGTGGGCTGACTGTGCTTAAATGCTAATGGGCAAATTGGGGAAAGACTATATTGCTGTTCTTGTGGTTTAGAAATGCATCTCTTTTCAACATATGATTGGTGGGTTTGAATTCAAACTGTTACAGTACTGACCAATTGTTGTAAGTATCAAGTCCTGTTCAATGATGTCACAAGGTCTATATATAATTGGAGAATTCTTGTCAGGGGACTTCTCTCTGGGCTAAAGATGGGAAGTCAGACGTTATTTAAATAAAGTCTTATTGCGCTAATTATCATATCTCCAGGTCTCTGAGTGCAATTAATGAATTACTAAATGCATTAAAATATACGAAACTACCATCTTCAAACACACCAGCTACCTCTATCCAACACACCAGCTACCTTTAAGTGACACACCAGCTACCATCTATCTAATGTACCAGCTACCAACTATATAATGTACCAGCTACCATCTATCTAATGTACCAGCTACCAACTATATAATGTACCAGCTACCATCTATCTAATGTACCAGCTACCAACTATCCAATGTACCAGCTACCATCTATCAAACACACCAGCTACCATCTATCTAATGTACCAGCTACCAACTATCCAATGTACCAGCTACCATCTATCAAACACACCAGCTACCATCTATCTAATGTACCAGCTACCAACTATCCAATGTACCAGCTACCAACTATCAAACACACCAGCTACCATCTATCAAACACACCAGCTACCAACTATCCGACACACCAGCTACCATCTATCTAATGTACCAGCTACCATATATCAAACACACCAGCTACCATATATCAAACACACCAGCTACCATCTATCAAACACACCAGCTACCATCTATCTAATGTACTAGCTACCATATAACAAACACACCAGCTACCATCTATCCGACACACCAGCTACCGTCTATGTAATGTACCAGCTACCATCTATCAAACACACCAGCTACCCTCTATCCGACACACCAGCTACCATCTATCCAATGTACCAGCTACCATCTATCAAACACACCAGCTACCATATATCCAACACACCAGCTACCATCTATCCAACACACCAGCTACATCTATCCAACACACCAGCTAACTCTTTGCAACACACCAGCTAGCATTTATCCAATGTACCAGTTAAAATCAATCCAACACACCAGCTACCATCTATCCAACACACCAGCTACCTCTATCCGACACAACAGCTACCATCTATCCAGCACACCAGCTACCATCTATCCAATATACTAGCTACCATCTATCCAATGTACCAGCTACCATCTATCCAATGTCCCAGCTACCATCTATCCAATATACTAGCTACGATCTATCCAATGTACCAGCTACCATCTATTCAACACACCAGCTAACATCTATCCAACACACCAGCTACCATCTATTCAACACACCAGCTACCATCTACTGAAATAAAGTCCACTATGTGGGGGTGTTTAATTGTTTTTTTTAAGAGCCGTAACCATGAAAATACAGAAACAACCAAGTATGAAATGGTGGTTTGTGAATTGCCTTTCAGAATTAAAGCAGATTTGGATGCAGACTCAGGCTGTTGTAAAAACATACATGTAGTTCCAGCAAACACACGTCCCTTTGAACGCAGATATCCTTCGGTCTGTGGGTTCATTGGCTGGCAGCTCGGACAGGGAGGCGTGGGGGAGGCGGACGTCGCTCCATCTGTGCAGGGAGCAGGGGGCGCCTGGCAGGCTCTTTCTATCCCTCCCACCCTCCCTCCCGCCGCAGACAAGCTCAACTCTTTCACTGCTCAGCAATCAGACTGTATCCCCTCTGCCTTCATGTGCCAAGGATGGGTGCAGTGAAAGGGGCGTGTGGCCAGCCAGCCAGCCATCCCAATGTCTACCACAGTCTTTGTTTGGATGTATGATATAATACCCAGACAATGCACAGCTACCATGGAGACGACATAGATTCACTTCCATAGCAACGGATTACATTGATGGTGAATCCCCATAGCGATAACAGATTGATTTCCATGGCATAACCATCTACGTGAGTGTTCACTTGATCTCGATACCAGTGGGGTACACCTGTGGTGGTGAATGCAGTTTGCCGACCTCTCTGTGTTAAATCAATGCTAATTACCATTAGTGAATACCTGGAAAAAGCTTAGGATGTAATAGAATAGAAGCGTTTAATTTTCCAGTGTTACTGAAGCGTGATCCTATAGCCACCAGCGATCAGGATGTGAAGAATCTGCATATGATATCATGTATAATTTGACAATGTAATGAAATCCCTTTTAATTAGTCTATTGGATTTAATTTCATTGATATAGATATGAGACTGAAACAGACAGAAGGACAGACAGACAGACAGACAGACAGACAGACAGACAGACAGACAGACAGACAGACAGACAGACAAACAGACAGACAGACAGACAGACAGGTCTACCATTTCTTCAGTGCTCAGGTTCCACCAGGTGATAAAGGCACACACTTCATTCATGTTTAAATTAGCTGACAAACACATTCTAAGCAGGTAAACATTTGAGCAACTTGTTCCAGATGGAGGAAGAAAGCTATGTCCACTCCTTGAAACAGATACCACACTGGTCAAATCAAACACAGATTAAACCATGCTAGATATCTATTTTGTACCAGATTTTCCACTAAATTGACACAAATTGGACACACATTGACTGAAAGAAGATCTTAAATTCAATGTGTTTCCATTGTATGTTCAAGACTACCGATAATTTAAACACTGAAACTGTTGTGTTCAATAGCAATTCTGCCAACTCTATTAGTGGTACATCCACCCCACCATCAGCTGACAAAATTCAGTGCTGTATGGTGGGCTACATAATGAGATTATTATGGATAAAAGCAAGATCATTTTTATTTGGCAAAGGGCAGCCAGCATAGATCATCATGTCACTAGAAGACCATTGATATTTATACACTGCATGCTTTCAAAACATGGTGGGAGCATCAGGTCAACATATAGTATGAACATTACTTGACACCAAGTTTACTTTACATCAATATTTGCATATCAAAGCATATTGAGCTTTTATCTTGTGTGAGTGATTTAGCTTTTCTGACATTTGGAATTTAAGAAGTTTGCTCTCTCCATTACGCCTGAAGTAACAATTTAATCTGACATAATTGATCAGGCTGTTCTCATGTGAGGTTACCCATGTATTAACATATGAGCAGGTAGAATTGATACACATAATGCTGCTGTCTGATGAAAACCACTTTCAAATATATTAAAAGCTGTTAACCCTGTCCAGGTAGATTAAAATGTTTACTCTACTACCGAGAAAATGTGTTTAAATCTTTATAAGTTAGAGAATATAAATAATGTACATTAAGTTCATTATGAGATATTTGAATATTTGCATTATGTTGGTATCCAATTTGATTTGTAGCTTGAGTTGTGATAATTTTTTTAAATCACATACTGACCATCCATTGCTACGAACAATTCAAAGAGACAAATTAAGATACTGAAAAGAAAACACTAATTTAAGTAGTAGTTACAAAATATATCAAACTAACTGACTCAATATGTTTACAAAAGATGAAATAGCATTACATTCATCAGACAACTAGGTAATGAATATGCAAACAAGACAGGTAATAGAAACATTCCCAAATAAGTGTATGTATGGTGGTAGAATGGTTTACACCACTGGGTGTTAAGTTGACGCTAAGAAAGTGCATTTATCTTCTGATTCAATACCAAAAATGTTGCACTGAAAAATAAGCACAGGGTAAAATTGGCCAATTTACAGTTTGCATCAGCTGTACCAGATACCACCATGCCCGTCTGGCCCAATCAAAAGCTCCAATGTATTTGAAAAAACAGCAATAGCATAACCCAGGTCTGTCTGTGGAAACGGCCGAGGAAGTAAAGATATGTGCTGCCGATGGCTCTAGTAATCGATGAGAGGTTAACTCTCTGGAATATCAGCCCTGCTACAGCTGCCGAGCAGTGGTGATGAGATAGATGACAATCAAGAGGCAGGGGAGTGACTTTGATGAAGTCTCCATGACTGCTGGGAAAAGTTGGGGGGAGGGGGGAAGGATTTGATAGGTACCTGACTCATAGCTGTCTGTCCATCTGTTTGTCTATATCGTTGTTTCTAGTAAAATCATTTTGAACATGTGACACGTGCATCGCTAGCCTATCACAGAGCCTCCGTTGGAAGTAGGTATTTAGTTGTGGTTGAAGGAACTGGTAAACTGGTGAACCCATGGAAGCTGCCGTGGCTATCTTCACAGTCCGTATTGTGGGGTGACTCCAAAATTCTGCTCTTTCCCGTTTCTGACCCAAAGGTCTCCTGGGTGGAGATCCTGCCCGCTTCGTTATCAACACACAGCCAGGTGCACTGTGGGAAGGTTCCTGCCTGCCCTTTATCAGTTTCAGGAAAGCAACATCCTGGTTGTGGGTATCAGAGGCGTCAGAGAGGAGGTTGTGCTGAGGTGGAGACAGGGTGAGGCTCGCTAGCTCACAGGGGATTCAGAGGCTGCCACATCAAAGAGCCTTCAGCACCACACTGCCAGACACACACTTTTGATATTCTATCGTTGTGGGAGTTGCAACCTAACCCTAAACCCCCAATCTCAATAACCTAACATTAACCTTGATGCCTTCACTTAACTTAGCTCTAATGCCTAACCTAAACCAGTACAGGCTAAACCTATAAGTAAACCAAATATCCTAACACCAAATCACATTAGCTATTGGTTAACCTTGTCCACAGTTTCTATTGTTCATATCACACATGAGCTTGGAACACCTTCCCTCGAAGATGGCCTTGAGCCTTGGACCTAACAAAATAATCTTTATTTGTCATTGTTTAAATTGACAAATAATATGATGATAATAAGTGATGATGTCACTGTGCATCGTTCAACAATTCACAGGGGTTAAAGTGAAAACAAATCCTAAGCCTGAACTTTTTTTTGGGGGGGGTGGAGAGAATCTGCACAGATGGACTAATCTTCAATGGCCCCATTTATTTTCAAGTATTATGGCTGTATGTTAAAATTGTAACCGAAATGCATAAATAATGTAAAATAAATGAATAAGGTAAAATAAACAAACACATATTGACGATAACAAAAATACAGTAACGAGAGCTTAGTGCTTAAAAAACTGTTAAACTGAGACTGAGATGAACAGATTCACTTCTCTTATTAGGAATATACCGTAGGCTAGTAGCTTCCTCGAGCGAAACGTGCAGAAAGAAGCACCAGGCTCTCTCAGTTTCTGGCACCAACTGCCTAAAGGTTCACCATCTCTACCTACTTCTTCTATCCACGCCCAGCTAAATTTATTTTTGAGTCCTTTATCTATATGTATGTAGGACATCATCCCCAGTAGGGTTCGGCCAATACCACTTTTTTTGGAACGAGTACAAGTACAGAATATTTCATTTTGAGTACTTGCTGATACGAGTACTGATAGAGTACGTTTAATAACTTTGCCAAATCTCACATTTATCAAGCTAAAATTTCTTAGATGTTGATCAGCCAATTCAAATACAGAAAAGTAAATGTTCCTATATATCCAGAAGAAAATAATTTACGTTGCAGGTCAAGAATGTGTAAAATTTATTACAAAGGTCAATAGTTTTACGTCTCCTTCCCTAATTAGCTAAAATGAGAGTCACGCTAACGTGACGAATGGATGTCAATCACACTATGTTGCCAGGACACGCCCTGCTCTAATTCCGATAGGCTTGCAACATTAGAGCTGCATTCCTCTCATATGATTGGTAGGTGAAATCAATTGACTCTAAAATATTAAACCACAAGTTCCCAATTTTCTATTTTCCTCACCGCCGCACGCCGGAGATCCAGCACTGTTTCGGAATACTTTAAGCCCTGAATTCAGCGCACTTTGCACAAGGAGAAGCTGTACTGGAGAGTGATGCGGAAGAAGCCATTTCTGCGCACAAGCCACAAACAGAGTAGCTTGGTATGCAAATGCACAGTTGGAGAAGCCAGCTTCATTTTGAAAGAATGTGTTGTGGACTGATGAAACAAAGATGGAGTTATTTGGTTATGAAAAGGAGCATTATGCATGACATCAAATCAACACAGTGTTCCAAGACAAACATTTGCTACCCACTGTAAAATTTGGTGGACGTTCCATCAGGCTGTCTGGCTGTGTTGCCAGCGCCGGTACTGGGAATCTTGTTAAAGTTTAGGGTTGCATGGATTCCACTCAATATCAGCAGATACTTCAGAATAATGTAGAGGAATCAGTCACAAAGTTTAAGTTATGCCAGGGCTGAATATTTCAACAAGACAATGACCTAAAACACTGCTCAAAATTTACTCTGGCATTAATGCAGAGGAACAAGTACAATGTTCTCTCCATGCTCGGCAACCATCAAACCTAACTGAACTAAAGATGTGTTACATTTTATATATAAATGCTTGGAATATTTCAATTTTGGACACTCTTATAAATTGGGTTAAAGGTATGTATAGTAACCCTAGATGTAAAATTATAAATAATGGCTATATCTCGCAAGATTTAAGCAGGGCTATCCACTGTCTGCTTACCTTTTTACTGTTGCAATTGAAATGTTAGCCAATAAAATCAGAACAAACAACAAAATTAAGGCCCTGGAAATCCATGGCTTACAAACTAGGGTATCTTTGTATGCCGATGACTCATGTTTCCTTTTGCAACCTCAGTTGGAATCACTAAATAGCCTCCAAAAGGATCTAGATAACTTTTCAAACATATCTGGATGCAAATCTATTCACAATAAGTGTACAATATTATGTATTGGAGCACTAAAAGAGTCTAATTTTACATTGCAGTGTAGATTACAATAAAGTGGGCTGATGGGGATGTGGACATACTGGGTATACATATACCACGTGAAAGATTTAGTTGTATTCAAGAAACTTATTTAATTATTTAGCTAAAATAGATAAAATATTGTTTCCCTGGAAAGGACAGCACCTATCAATTTGTGTTAAAATCACCTTAATCAACTTTCAAGTAATATCGCAGTTTACCTATATGCTTATGGTTTTGCCTACTCCCAATGACATGTTTTTTAAATTATTTGAACAAAAAATATTTAACTTTATATGGAATGGTAAGCCAGATAAAATAAAAAGAGCATACTTGTATAATGAATAAGAACACAGAGGTCAAAAGTTATTAAATATTAAAGCTTTGGACCTTTCATTAAAAGCATCAGTAATACAAAAGGTTTACCTAAATCCTAATTGATTCTCTAGTAAGCTAATAAGAGTATTTCACCCATTGTTCATTAAGGCCCTTTTATTCATTTCTCCAAATCAAAACAGGCCATTTTCAGATATTTGAAAAGGAAACCATTTCTAAGATGTCGTTATTTTCCAAACAAGCCATGAAAAGTTGGTTGCAATTTCAATTTAATCCACCTGAAAATAGAGAACAAATTTTACAACAATTATTGTGGCTAAATTCTCATATACTAGTTGATAAAAAGCATGTATACTTTGACAAGATGTTTGGAAAAAGAATAATATTTGTAAATGACATTATAAATAAAGCCAGTGGAGTGAAGCCTTATATACAGTTAACAAAAACATATGGAGATGTTTGCTCCCTACAAAAATACAATCAACTAACTGCAATACCATACACGTGGAAGAAGAAAGTAGAAGAGGGGAAAAGGTCTGAGCTTGTCTGTCAACCATGTATCAAAGATCACACATAAAAGAAGAAGATACGGATAAACAAAGAAATATACCAATTCCATCTAAGAACAAAAAACTGGTTGCTGTTCCATATAAATTACAAAATAGCTGGGAAGAAATTTTTGATGTTCCAATCCCGTGGCATAACGCTTTTGGATTAATACGCAAAACAACACCAAACTCAAAAATTAGAATATTTCAATTCAAATTATTATACAAAATAATGTCAACAAATAGAAACCTATACAAATGGGGAATACAATCTTCCTAACTCTGCAGATTTTGCTCTGATGAAGCAGAGTCTATATATCATCTTTTTTGGTATTGTCCATATGTAGCATATTTTGGTCACACGTACAAGAATGGATGAGTAAATGCAATATTTATATTGAATTAACGTTACAAATAGCAATACTTTGAGATTTAAAATGTAATAGTCAGTCAATTAATAATATGATAATTATTTCAGCAAAAATATTTATCTTTTATTCCAAACTGATGGAGTCATTGACAATAGAAATGTTTCATAATTATGTGAAGCATCACAGTACAGTACAAATATACATCGCAAATAGAAACCCAATATGGGTGTGGCTAAGAGATAGATGGACAATATTGAATTTAAATAAAGAGAAAATATTTTTAAAAAATATATATAAAAATTTATAGAGCTAAAAATGCTCACCGAAATTGTGCTATCCTGAAAAGATCCTCTGCCTTTGCACAGACAGCCATTTCATTTAAAACCATTACACAATGGAATCAACTCCCAGGCAGTCTAAAGTTGTCTGTAGATTTGAATAATTTCTCTCAAAATTTAAAGAAATACATCCTTGATAACCAGCTATGTGAGCATTAGCACACTTAAAAGTTTACAAATGTAATATTGAGGTAAATGTTTTTGACTATGTTGTATATATTTTAGGTTGTGATGGTTTTTTGATTAGTTTTTTATTTAAACATCTGATTAGTGTAATCCTGCATGTATTTCTTATTATTATTGATAGTTATTTGTAATATGTTTTAATATTCTCTGCACCTGCCCGGGGACTGCAGATGGAAACTAGCATTAGCTAACTCTGGTACAAAACATATTTTCGTATGATTAATGTATTTTGTACATTGTCCCTGACAAATAAACTATAAACTAACTAACTAACTAAAATGGCAAAATGTATTTGGTCACAATAATTGGTCGGGTAAAGGTTAGGATGGGGGTAAAATATAGAAAGTTAAAAAATATATTTTTTTAAACAAACAAAAAAAGATGTTTTGCAAGGAGGAATTGTCCAAAATACATTCATCCAGAATCCAGACACTCAAAATAGGCTATAGGAAGCGTTTGGAGGCTGTTATTTCTGCTAAAGGAGGCTCAACTAAATATTGATGTGACATTTCTGTTGGGGTGCCCAAATCTATGCATCTGTCTAATTTTGTTTTGATTTTCAGTGTTTCAACAACTAAATGATATAATGATGTGGGAAAATACTGGTCATTAATGTTATTGATGTGTGTTGACTCCAGATAAACGAACTCACACTCCTAAGGAGGATGACATCGTATTTTTAATCATTCTTCAAATGGACTGCTCGACATAGATTTTAGAGGTGATGTTTCTTTTTCTGACATTGGCCACAAATTCAAGTGCAGGTCATGTCAACAACTATAAAAGTGAGATTCTAACCAGGCAGTTACTTTAATCGAACACAATAAATAATTAAAGTAGGTTATCGTCTACCCATGTCTGAACAAACAGACACACACACACCAACACAGACCCGCGAGCACTGACTAGAAACAGAAACACACACAGGTGCATGCGCTGCCAAACTCACACATGAACACACTCAGGAAGTGTTGTCAATGTGAGACAAACTAATGACCGGGGTGTTGAGGTCTCTCAGTCGGCTTTCAGAAGGCCGCTGGGCTTCTTTCCTCTCCATCTCTTCCTCAAAGCCGACCCACTGTTCACCCCTGGGGCTCCAAGACAGATGCTATGGAGAATGGTGTAGAAGGATAGTGTGCGACGTGCCTGCAGAGAAGGCATTGTGTTGAGGTGAATGGTCAAAGAGGTTGTAAGGGAGGAGGAGATTCTCTGTAAGCGTGATGACTGGATCCTCTAATGCTTTACTTATCCAACACCATTGATCCCTTTTTGAGTTAATCTTGTTACTTTGTAACCTGTATTCAGGTTGTCAGAAGTCTGAATTTGACAAGGTATTGTAGAGATTAAGTGGTCTAGAGATTTCTCACTACAAAATGCATCAGGCAGTGAAATGTCTGGTCTATTCCACCTGACAGGAGGACAGTTTGACATTTGTGACTGGTTGTTACATCTTAGTTGTTTACTGGTTGACTGTTTGGTCATCAAAATGTGGTTCGTTCAAATCACTTACAATTTTATTTGTCACATGGTTTGTTAAAAACGTTAAAAAAGTTTTAGACATTAAAATTAATATTCCCCAATAAGTTGGGTTAAATAAAACATAAAAACATATTCACTGTGATTTGACCTGCACTCTAGCGACTCCCTCAGGCAGGCCTGATGACTGCATGCTAATTGTAGTAACTTCCTGTTTGAGCCTACAGTTCGGAAATTTCAAAAATGGCTTTGCAGTCATTGTTTGTTTTAGAGGACAGATTCTGATCTCAGCGCAATATGGAAAATCAATACATTTTCATATAGCTAACAGCACGCAAAATATACTTAAAATACATTTCCATACATTTTTGTATTTCATGATTCTCTTTTAAGCCCCCCCCCCCACTACCAAGATCAACCATTTCATATCTTCAATTATACTGTAAAACATTGGTTTGAAAAGTAGTTTTTCGGAGCAATAACAATTTTCTTAAATACGTCCTCTCTGAATAGAACTGAGAACAGTGAACGAGAGTAAAAAAATATATTGAGCCTTACTGTACTTATTGAAGATTGAGCCTTACTGTACTGTAGAGGGGTCAACCAGAAATATCTTTATACAAAACAAGCTGTGGACTTACACTGCCTTTTATTATCGATATGCAAAGCACACAAGCAAGGTCTCTCCAGATGAAACTATAAAATACAGAACCCTAAAACAGAGTGAAGGGATAGAAAGACAGAATGAGAGCAGCCATTGGTTAAGCTGCAGCGTCGATGCCAGACTGATGATCTCAGGGAACAATATTCGAGAGGCGAAATATAAGGGAGTAAAGGTGAACTCATTAAATAATAATAAAGGAAGATACTAATTGGAGTTGAATGCATATTTCCTCTCTATTTAAATCCCGTCGAGGATCTGTCCTTCTCTGACAGCAGGTGCGTTTTCAGACTGCAATTACAGTTTTGAGTATTTAAAATGCAGGTCTATACCCTTAGTCTCGTAGTTGTTAAATGCCAGAAGTCTCATAATATTGAGCTTTTACAAATTCCTGTGCTTTGTGGCACCTTTGGATTAAAATAAATAAATAAAATGAGGCGGACAGAGAGAAAAAGAAATCGAACGAGAAAACAAGAAAGCGATGGAGATATTTAAGGAGTCCTATCTAACAAAAATAAAGGAAACATGCAGGCACTGGCCACTGGTGATAACGGCCCTACTAATAGATTCTTGGATCCGGAGGGAAATCAGATGGACTGGCTCTGTGTTTCTAGTCAAATAGCCCTTGTCTGATGCAACATACTGTGCTTTAAGTGCCTTCTCTTTCAACTCACCATGGAAATCATTAAAGCAGCTTTTGTATCCTGAGGAATTTCAATTAACAAGGCCTGTTTCAGATGTACTGTACATGGCAATGACTTGCAGTTGTCTAACAGGTCTACAGTTGTCTTCCCAACTGGATCTACTGTTACCATTGGAGACAAACGTATATTTCTTGGAACTGGATTGAGAATCTCCAATGCAGATACGCTCTGCTAGGCCAATGCAGCGGGAATTCGAATAAGCTGATCGTCTTGATGTGTTGATGAGGTTTGGTTTGCTGCAAGGTTTGCTGGGAATTTTGAGGTCACCTCACAACATTTTATCAAATGTTGCTCATGAGGAACAAAGTAAGGATTTAAGGGATGCGTGCACACACACACACACAAACATGCATGCACACACAAATAAAATCTCAGTCTGTGGCCATCTTGGTTATGTAACGTTTTAGAAAGCAGCATTCAGTGAATTAGTTCACCACACAGCAGTTCTGGAAGACAAGCCAAAATCGCCCTTTGGTTTCTATTATCCAGGGATAGAAGACTCCTGCTTGGCAGTTGGCACGCCTGATAGTTTCAGCTGCTTTAACTTGATTATAGCATGTTACAGTATGAAGGGAGAGGATGGCACAAAACAATACAATATAATACAACAGCAGGAAATACAACAGAACGCTACAGAGGCTGCGCCTACAGGGAGAAATAGAATCAGTAGCTACAGTAACAGCTACACATACACACAAAAACACACAAAAACCTACACACAAACACATTAACAACAACAGCAAATCCTTGGCAGATTGGAAACCACAGAGCACTTTGCTCAATCCCCACTCGGTGATGGCTGTGTGCCGGCATCCGTACCACAGAAGGCTGTCACGGCTGTGTTATTTTAGTTTACAAAAAATAAATAGGCAACATTCTCTTTTTATTCGTCGCGCATTACCCTTGAGCCGATGTATTTTAAACTACAGCAGCAAGCATCAGAAGCACGCAGCCAAAGTTGCCCTTCTCCCCGTTCTAATTTTCGGGGAGAAATCAGGCTGTTCAATAAAAGGCTTTGGGGAAAGACAGAAGAATAACAGTGGAAATAGTGTCAGCATTTGACTTCAGCTGAATTATCCTGGGGTGAGTTTCTTAGTGTGGAGAATTTATTTAAACCCTGCAAAGCTCCGTATCTTATTTTGTTGTTGTTTTTTTTTTACAAATGAGAGCTAATGGTTCTAGAGACGTGAAGCCGTGTAGCTTTTATGTTAAGAAGTAATGCTTTGTGGAACATTTTCTGTGTTGGAAAAACCTTGTCTGTTGACAGGGGGCCCTGGCAGGATTGTATTAGTAGAAACAGTAAAACAGGAAGGGTTGGCACTGTCATGGCTACCTTGGTCAAGGGCCCAAATGGGGTCATTCCCCCTTTATGACTACCAACCAGTAGCGGAGTGGCAATTGGGAGAGTCTGGACTTTGCCCGGTGGGCCGGTAGTGTTTCGAGGCCGCGAGGGCTGGTCAGATAATAGTTATACATGGCAAGTTCTTAGCAGCACCATCCGGCGGCCTTTAATAGCGTTTAAGTTATCTCTCTCTAAATAAATGAACGAAACATGTACAGTAGGAAATTACACATTGAAAGTGGGTAGACTATTTGCAGTTACTGTTTACCCCCCATTACAAAATGGGCTGGTGCACCATGAAACTCCCGGGCTGAAAATGTGTCCAACTCCGGCCCTGCCACCAACGTTAATAGTAAACACAAAAAATGGTAATCTGAGAAAACAGGTCCAAAGTATTATTTTATAGCTGTCCAGTACTGGAGAAGCCTGTAATATCAATCTAATTATGACTGTCCACACAGCAAAAAGTCCAGTGTTAAATGAACACTCTCAGTGTTTATATAGCTCCACTGGATCTATATAAACACTGAGAGTGTTAATTTAACACTTAGGGCAGGGGTATTCAACTCTAACCCTACGGGGTCCGGAGCCTGCTGGTTTTCTGTTCTACCTCAACTTAATTGGACTCACCTGGTGTCCCAGGTCTAAATAAATCTCAGATTAGAAAAAAAAAAAGTGGAGTGGATCTGGCTTCGAGGTCCAGAGTTGAATACCCCTGACTTAGGGTGTTGATTTGGCACTGGACTTTTTGAAGTGCAGTTAACCAAAATACACATTTTGTAGTCAAAGGCTTGCCACAGTCTTGGGCTGAGCAATTAGCTAGATATACATTCTATACTGACAGTATTCTTTTTTTTCTGCTTCGTCTGGTAAACAAGAAAATAAATCCAGTGACCACACACACTCCAAAACTACCCACCTAACTGTAAAAATAGGGTGCTATGAAAAATCAGCACAAAGCAGAATCTCCAGAGTATAATTTGTGCACAGCATATTTCCAAGAAATAGGAATGAAGAGGAAATTACCAAAGAAATGTGCAACTCAGCTTTTTGTCCCTTTTCTTATGAAAAACAACCCGTTTTGGTTAAGAGGTCTCTGTTCTATGTGTGAATGTGTGTGCCTGCATCTGCATACATCCTGCTAGTGATGTATATCCAAGACCTTGCATTTAATTACGCTGGCCTCCTCCACTTTTCTGCAAGTGTGCATAATCATTTTTATCCACTGTGATATCATCTGCTTAATGTGCTATTTTACCATACAGTTAAATCTGGCCAATAAATCTAGCAGAGTTCTCCTTTAAATAGATGCTAGCTAGTTGAATAATGTGTGCATTCGATTAGTATCGGCTAGACCAAGCGAACCTCCAAGCTGAGGAAATGGTTTCCATCCTGGATAGTGATGGGCGCTCCCTCCCCGGGGTCCACATCTTAACACATAAATGCCCCAGATATGAAGATGCATTTGGGCAAGTATAATTTTGTCCACCTGTAAATGCATGTGTGCTCACTCATTCTATTCTTATCCCTAATATGTATTTGTTTTCATATAGAGACACAAGTGTTAGCCACAACTTTCCATAGTCCACTTCTGGCTTCATTAAGCCCCTTAGTCATTTATTTTTTATTATATCAACTTAACCAGGCATGTTGATTTAGAACCAGTTTCGTATTTGCAGCAATGACATGTGGGAGGAGCCATCAGGGTTAACTATCTTGCTCACGGACAGAACAGCAGGGATTGCACGTTGGCAATAGGGGGATTCGAACCAGGGGCCTTTTAGACACTTGTTAGAAGCCCTAGACACTATTCCACCTTGTCACCCCCAACAACGATGTGGCTTAATAAAAAAAATCAATGAATTAGTGGCCAATACCAGGTACAAATTGTCTTTTCCACATGGGTAAGTCGCTGCCTCTGTTAAACAATGTTACTGCTACACCATGAGATCAGATATACAGGTCCTTCTCAAGAAATTAGCATATTGTGATAAAGTTCATTATTTTCCATAATGTAATGATAAAAATTAAACTTTTTTTGCACACCAACTGAAATATTTTAGGTCATTTACTGTTTTAATACTAATCTCAAAGAATTAGCATATTTCATCTGACCAATAAAAGAAGTGTTTGTAATACAAAAAAAAGTCAACCTTCAAAAAATTATGTTCAGTTATATACTCAATACTTGGTTGGGAATCCTTTTGCAGAAATTACTGCTTCAATGCGGCATGGCATGGAGGCAATCAGCATGTGGCACTGCTGAGGTGTGATGGAGGCCCAGGATGCTTCGATAGTGGCCTTAAGCTCATCCAGAGTGTTGGGTCTTGCGTCTCTCAACTTCCTCTTCACAATATCCCACAGATTCTCTATGGGGTTCAGGTCAGGAGAGTTGGCAGGCCAATTGAGCACAGTAATACCATGGTCAGTA
>JACXGM010018736.1:0-18933 GCA_016801145.1 Umbra pygmaea | reverse complement strand
CCACAGAACTAAATACCCAACTAACGAGGGGAGGATGTGCAGGTGTGGAGCAAACAACAGAACTGATAGGCTGACAAAAACATGTGACGGGATCATGTGACACAAAGAGCGGGAAACAAAACCAAAACAAAACATATAGGGGAGAAACCACCCTGTAGTGACACAGAACAAGGACAGAGTCTACAGACATTGTGACACACCATAGCGTCAGCATCTATTAAACTTAATGTAATGTAAGTGACAGGTGTTGTGGCACGCCCCCTTGATTTGCTGCTCGTTTGGGCTAAATTCATTCAGTCCATAAGCCAGTGGCTTAACCAACCACAGCGGATGTACAGTACAGGCAGGTGCGAGTGGCTGTTGTGTGAGAGTGGAAAGAGCGAGTGTGGAAATGGTGGACTTTAGCATGAAAAATGAGGTGGATTATTTGCTTTCTCATCCATTTTCTTTGTTGCCTTTGGAGGACAAATTGTGTGTAAAAAGACTTGGAACACTCTGTTGAACAGTTCTAATAACACAAAGGACATACTTTTTGTGATACTTGGTTTTAAAGAAAGGACTGGCTAAGTAATGTCAGGTATAGCTAAGAATTTGCTATTCTGTTTCACCTGCTTGCTTTATGGAGGAGACATAGCTTAGACCAAACAAGCAATTATGGATATATAACATTAATCCCAAACAATTAGGAAACAATAATGTAGCAGAAGTCACAGTGGAAGTAGCATAATGCTATCAATGTTGGGAAAAGTGAATGTACTATGGGACAGGATAGGCTGAAAGCACTGGCTATGTGCTGTCTATTGAGCGGGACTTCATTCAAAAATCACCGGACTTCAATGATGTGGTGATTAACATTTTTGCATCCCAGAAAAGACATTGATGTGAGCTACTCTTCCAATACTGTAAGGTAGGCCCAAGCCTATAGACCTCTTAAAGACCATCACACATGTTTCCTTTCCCTTTCCTTTCTACTTATTGCCTGTATCTCTTCTACAATACTGTACTTGTTCCTGTGTATACTGTACCAAATTGTTTTAATCAAGACATGTTGCAAAACAGTTGTGATAACACGGTTGCGGTATGTATTTGCAGTCGTTATAGTTGGAGTGCATCCCTAGGTGGTCCCTTCTCTGACATTGTAGGCTATGATAGAACATTCTGTTCTATCATGTAGCCTATCATTCCATCATTCTTGCATATGGCATGTGCTAATGTGTACATGGAAGTATTGTCAAATGGTGTGTGTGTGTGTTTCTATGTGAGAAAGACATATACATATAGAGATTTTTTTTGCCATAAGGCTAATTTTGTGGATACTTTTCTATAGTGTTGTTGTAGAGCACTTGCTATAACAAGGTATATAGTGTAGTGTTGTAACTTGGTATCTCGGCTGTTGTTGATACAACGTGAACCTTTGATGGATGTATTGTGCATTTAGCCCACCCACCCTATATCACCACCAGCCGCCACTGCTTAAGAGGGTACATATGAGTAAGTTTACAGATACAACCGTGATTGAATTCACAGGTGCTAAGCTGCACACAAAAAATGACTGGAGAGTTTACGCCACCCTTAACAGAGCTCCCAGGCAAATCAACCAGGTATTTGAACTTAAGGTTTGAGAGGAGGGTTAGCTTTAAAATAAGTGATTCACAGAAATTATAGATTATCCGGCTGTTTAAATATACTGTACATTTCTGTGATTTCACTTGTTTTTTAATGTATTTTCTTAACACCTTTCTCTGAAACAAGTGAAATCCGAAAAACAACCTTTGTTTGTCGATTGATGATTTCACACATCCGAGTATTTTCACTTGGCTACTTTTTGATGCCTTTGAACGCTCCTGGAGTTGGAATATTGATTTTATCCCACTTATAAAAGAAATACAAACTCCATTTTCGAGTGAGGCTCTGTGCGTTTCGTCTAATCATTAAACAACCCTTAAAGAGAACCTTGTTCCACATCCCATCTCCCTGATAACCACTCCACTAACACAAGAGGTAAATTCAAATGTCCTCCCTAACTTGTTCTCTGACAATGTGAAATTAAATGTATTGTTAAGTGAAAGGAAGTGAGGTGTAGGTCAGGCAGACAGGCAGACAGACTGATATACAGTGCCTAATGGTAGACGGCTTGTCAGGATTAGAGCAACAGGGGCAGTAAAATCTATTCCTGATGAGGTGACTACCCTCTATCGGCTTCAGTGCTTTACAGATTTGCCCACCTCCCCGGAACCCAGCGCTCCTCGGTAACCATGCTTCAGTTGGCGGCTCTCCTAGACCCTTTGAAGTAAGAACTCATACTTTAAATAAATGCCTCACTGCTATCTACAAGCCCAACTTATGTTTCAGCTAAATTGGCTGATTTCATTAGTCAGGTGAAGGGCCTTTGAATTCCAGGCAAGAGTGGCTTTCAACAGCCTGCTAGCTGCCTTCTTAAATGGAGGACGGGGGTGGAGGGGAAGGCTTGTCAGGCTAGGGCAGCAGGTGCGAAAGGTTTTAACCGTTTCCAGCACAGATGCCAGACTCACAGAGCCTCACCGCTTTTAATCCCAGGGGGATTTAATGAACTTTTTCCTCACTCCCCCCCACGCTGACTATAACTAGCGCTGCGTGACCGTGTCACATTCTACTCCTTTTTTTTTCTTTTTCCACTTTGAAGTGATCAAACCCCACTGTATTGAAATGCTGCCTGGTAGACAGTGGAATGTTTTGATGAATGACAGATTTGTCACGATGTGCATATGAAGATGGTGTGATCTCTAAAAGAGATATGCTAAGTAGTTGTTCCATCTAAAAGGGTCTGGTTAAATATTTTACTGAACGTTGGAGTGCGTTTCTGATTTGACAGCACATTTCTCTACAGAAAATACGCCTAGCTTCCGGCTTGTCAAAAAATATGATCTGTCATTTTCCTATTCAGCGATAGACAGTTCACCAACTATGTCTTGCTGACTAAACAGTTATGATAGCAAAAAAGACTGTCTTTACTGAATCACCTCTTTTCTAAAACGTGCACTAAAACATTAAGAAAGGGGAGAAAGACATGTCTTAAAGCTATTTCTTTGGCTCCAGACACACTGAAACAAAAGTGAACACAAAGAATGCATTCCAAATGGTTCCCTGTTCTTTACATACCAAAGTGCATCTCTATTGACTAAAATCCGATGGATCTTGGTTAGAAGTAGTGCACTTTAAATAAAAAAGGGTGCCCGTTTAGGATTTACAGTATGCCCAGTTCATGATGGTTAGTTTAGCCTGAGGTTGGTTTCCCTCTTGGTTACCCATCCCACAGCAAACGAAGTGACAAGGCAATTTACATTGCTGCCCTGACCCTGGAACTATGACGACCACACATGCTCACAGTAATGAATTTAAAAGCACTGGATTCTCTTTCAGTTATCTTGGTTTATGTGTGTGCGCATATCTAATGTATTACCATGTAAAATGTAGATTTTCTTTTGAGCAAGGAGAATAGGAAAAAAGGGCTTTTTTTCTTTGCCCCTTTTAGTCATGTGTCAGTTCACATTTGGGTCTTTGTCCGCAAAGCCCTCGGGACCAGGTGTTAGATCAGGACTGTTAAAAATTTGCATTGACCTGAGGGCTACTACAAGACAGCAACACACAGCTCCTCATACTGGAATGCACATACAGAACATTCCCAATAGAAACGAGATGGCTCAGTGTTTAGATAGTCAGACTTGTACTTAGACGGTTGTCGATTCAATTCCAGAGTGGGACGAACGTTGTTGTGTCTTTGAGCAATGTAATTTAAATATACACGTGAGTGTTTTCAAACAAACTTACTGTACACTTCCCTAGTAACAGCTTCCAACCATTCATCAAACTTCAGGATATTATAAATGCATACAAAAAAAACATACAGGAGAAACCGGAAATCAAAGACAGGGAGCGGCTAGCCCTCATTGAGAAGAAAAATAAATGACTCTAAGACAAAATTGTCAGTTTCTTTTGAGCTGTCCGTCCAGCCAATGACCCCGCAGATCAATAATCTTCCCAAGCATAGGACATTCCCACTCCACATTTTGACTCTGAGCCATTCAGCCAAGCAGAGAAATGAAAGGGCCTGGAATAAGTCCAGAGCAGAGGCACAGGTCCATCATGTTGTGTCACTGAAACGAAATGAGTTGTCTCTGGCCGCGATCGATGGCTGACACAACGGAGACGGCGAGGCCAGAGAAAGTGAGAGCACCAGTGGAACAAGGTTTCCTAAAGTTATTACCTCCACTTCTGTCAGAAATCATGGCTTGATGCATTACACATGTTCTGTCTTGTGCAGTGGACAAGGCAAACACAAACAGGCTATGAAGGTACTGGATGATAGATGGTGGTTGAATCTTGATGCCTCCATTCCCCCTTTCTTATATATGTTGTTGTGACTGTTATGGACAGACACACACACTGAGGCTTCCTGACTTTTTTGGAAATAGAAATGTCTGTTGAAAATAATGTCCTGTCATCACTAGAAGCATGTCAATAGATTTGTGTAAAAGCATTTCCGCAAATTTGTGTAAAATTGTAAATATACACCGATCAGCCATAACATTATGCAGCCCTAAATCCCATTAAATATGCAGCCCTAAATCCCATTAAATACGTTCTGAGGGAACTATTTTGTAAAACTGAAATATGTTAAATATGAACGTATGAGAGGGTCAATTACGTTTTTAGGGAACTAAATTGAACACTTGAATAGCGTAAAATATGAACATATGAAAATCATGACGTAGCATGTAAATAGCAAATTTTTTGCTAGGGTGGAGGTCGGGGATGGTGGACGGGCGTATAAATCCGCGAATGGCATGCCAGTGTTCGCGAGTTCAAATCCAGACTGGCACTTTGTGTGTGTTTTGTTCTACATTGCATGCGTCATGCACATAGATGATTGTCGGTTTTTTGTAATATGTTATCCCTAACCTTAATCCTAACCTTAACCTCAGTAACGTCATATCTAACCTCAACCATTAGTAATGTCATGCCTAACCTTAACCGTTAGTAACCTAATGCCTAACCTTAACCGTTAGTAACCTAATGCCTAACCTTAACCGTAGTATCCTCATACCTAACCTTAACCGTAGTATCCTCATACCTAACCTTAACTGTGAATGTTGCAATATTATTTCGAACGCTATGGAGTGTATGGAATGTTCTCGCATAAATCCGCTAAACGAAATGTGCAAATTAATAGAATTACAAATATAGCCTAATAACGAAACGTGCAGTTCAAACGTAAAAAAACGGGTTGGCATATAACGTAATTCAGGTTTTCAAAATAGTTTCCTGAGAACGTAATTTGGGAAAAATTCTGAGATGTACGGTTGCATTATGACAACCTGCCTAATATTGTGTAGGTCCCCCTTTTTCCACCAAAACAGCAGCCACATATGCAAAAAACTGCGACCGGGAACACCTTGCAAGCGCTGCAGTTTAGGAGATGCTCTGACCCACTTTGACAAGGGCCAAATTGTGACATCTAGACAATTGGGTAATTCCCAAACTGCAGCTCTTGTGGGGTGTTCCTGGTAAGCAGTGCATGGTCAGTACCTATCAAAAGTTGTCCAAGGAAGGCAAAAGCGGTGAATCAGGGACAGGCCGTCCCTAGCCGTTAAAGCTTGTTGATGCATGTGGGGAGCAAAAGGCTGGCCTGTGGGTTCCAAAACATCAGATGAGCTGCTGTAGTTGAAATTGCTGAAAAAGTTCATGCTGGTTCTGATAAAAAGGTGTCAGAACACAGTGCATTACATTTTGCTGTGTATGGGGCTGATGTTTTGGTGGCAAAAGGGGGACCTACACAATATTAGGCAGTTGATCAAATTGTTATGGTTGATTGTTGAAAAAAAGTTTTTTTTACAAAGAAATTTCATATAAAAAACATATATCTCATAATAATCACAATAATGTATAATGCGTTTAAAGTTGAGTACATGATGTATGTAATGCTTAATATGAATGTTTCTCACAATCGAACCATGCAATCAGAAATAGCAACAGTCCTACATAATAATTTTCCAATGAAGCTTTACTCTCACGCAGAGGTCAGAACAGGAGTGCCAGTGGTGTGACCTCAGGACCTGTCTGTCATAACCTGTCGGTCCCTGTTACTCACAGGCCTGCACAAACCCTGGCAGGTGCCATTCCCCGGCTACATGAATTGTGTCAAAGTGAAGGCCATTGAAAGCTGGCTTATCCTGAAGCAGAACAACATAGAAAAACAACAAAATGCTTGAAAACACCGGAGAGAATTTACACTGGGCCCTAGGCCTAGGTTAGGACTTTTACATTTATTTTTATGGTGACACAGTACTGTATGTGGATTTCTTAAATATTAGCTTTTATGTTTTCTTTATCTCTTGATAGATTTTTAGGTCTAGTAGTTTATTATTTAAACTGACTTATATGATCCCGGAATGCCTCTACCAACTGCCATACAGCAAATTCACCACTATAATCTGCCCTCTTTAAGTAGAATGCATTCATAAATCTAAAAACTGTACAAAAACAACCTGGTGAAATCATTATTCAACAGTCTCAAAACCAGTCTTTTTCTGGAAATATTGTTATTTGCTAATAACAGTAATTATTGTTAGCAATAACAAGTAGACACGATGGCCAAAATGCTTCCAACCTGGGGAAAATGAAAGAAGCCAGTCTCCTTCTCCATCTCTGTGTGGAAGGCCTGGCTATGGTAGGTAGATTCCCTGGCACTGGCACCGTCACTGGGACCGGGCTGCCATACATGCAACAGTGGAGCCACAGCTTTCCTCACAGCGTGCATCTCCTCTCTCCATGCTGTCAGAAAAATGAGTGTTTAACCTAATGGATCTCAGGGCCACATCCCAAATAGCCAGCTTTTCACTTTGTAGTTCACTACGTTCAAACCCAGGCCCATGAGGCCAAGGGTAGTGGCCTATACACACACTGGGTTCTATATGGGATGCACCTAGGAGGGCTTTCCCATATGAAAGATGGATGGACTTTGTCATTTTTGCCTATAGTTTTCCTCTGAATGAATCGGATTTCCCGTTTACCAAGGTGATGGTTGCGGAGGTGTGGTGGGGGGCCGGTGGGTGTGAGGGGGCCTGCTGTCAATAACAGGTGTCTGGAGCTCCAACTTACACCATAACCCCCATCCCCAACCCTCAGTCCTCACTAGCTGCCCATGGCATGGGCTCCAGGAGCCACTTGGGTCTGGCTGTAAGATGTCCTGCATGCTGTGGCTCCATGTCCTGCCAGGATGGAGGGAGGCTGGCTACTGCTGACCGTGCCAATACCTCCTCGTTCCAGTCCGTAGGCCTCACACTCTCTTGTTCTGTTATCTGCTGTCTCTCTGCATCCGTCTATCTGTTTTTCTTTTTACATCTTCTCATTATCTCTGTTTGTCTTTCTGTTTCTCTGAATTCGATATCACTTTGAATCGCTAAGTGAGCTATATTAACGCGGTTCGTCTCATTATCTGTGCCGTTTTCATATTTTACTCCACAGATACGCTCCAGCATCCACCCTGTCTGTTACTCTCCCCGCCCATCACTGTTTCCCTCAGAGTTAGCCGATTCCCCTCAGAGGATGTTCCTCCTACACACCGGAGATCAATTTATCTTGGAGACAAAAATCCATATTTTTCTCATTCCAGGTATTGCATCCTTCTCTCCTCCTTTGTCCACCCCACTACCTCCCTCAGCTCCCCTCTGCCCCCCCCCATGTGCAGCTGATTCAGCGTTTAGCCCCGCCCACCCTGACCTGAGAGGTTTCCTCGGTTGCAGTAACTGTCCTCCTGTTCTCTTCAATTTGTAGCGCCTAACCACTGCCTCCCGTCTGCGGGGGCTCCCTGTGGCACATCTCTAAAGGTGTTCCATCACACTACAGTAAAAGTGAAAAACTGATGCACTCAGAATGTCTTAAAAAACCCTGCTTGATATCAACAGGGGAGTGGACAGGGGCATATATAACGCATTTCTCTTTTACCGTTGTCTACCTAGGAGCAGGAGGAAGACCATGGATGGTCCCTGGTGGGCCCAGCAGATCAATACTACATAGGAGTTAAATTAGACCTCAAGTCAAGCACACATCTACCTTGGCTGCGATAGGTCCGACCTAAAATCCCTTGAAAATTTACTTTTTCCACTAAGTTAACCAATAAATGGATGAAATGAGAGGGAAAGGAGCAGCTGTCTTGCCTGTTTCTTATTTTCTTTTTCTTCCTGTTTACAACAAATGCTCGGTCTATTCGTGCAAACAGAGGGCCAATTGCTCCAGATTGCTTCTCAAGTCACTTAACCATAGATAAAATGCACAATTAACAACAAACCAGAAAAACATGTCACACACGTGCACATTCACATACATTGATGGCACATTCATGCTTATAATGACAAATAAATAAACATGTCACATTGCCCTATACAATAATTCTGTATTATTTATCATTGCTGTCAAATATGAAAACTCAACATTAAACATCACGCAAAATGCTCTAGATTAGTTGTGGCCAGATTTTGATGGATAAATTGTGTTCTTATACATAACTGCTGGACTAAACTGGACAAATTGAACCATAATTTACAACTTACTGTAGCAAGACTCAGAAGCAGGAGTACAAAATTGGATCACACTGAGAAAAAAAAGAAAATGAAGATAAAAACCTGTGTTTGTTGAAAAGCAATCACATTATTGATCTGCATCTTGGAGCATCTGTTGAGTTTAGTTTAAAAAATGTACAGTACTAAGTTTTGTTCAAACACAAATATCTGAGTCTGATTTGCATCCAGACCATGCCTACATTTTTAGACATAACATACTTTTAAATATAGGGTAAATATAGGGTTAGGAAAACATTGGATGCTATTTACAGTATCACAGTTTTGAAACACTCTCCAATTAGTGACCTAATAAAACAAATAGGTACAAGGTACACCTGTGGACACTCAGCACTACGTGGAACCGGTTTGACCCCTGTGCTTTAAAGTATAGACAGTATGTTAAATAAACTGTGAGAAGGCCACTATTTGATCAGTTGGTATGGCATACCATGAGAGGGTGTGAGCCGTGTCTTTATCCATTATCAAAAGCAGCAAAATGTGGTTAAAAATCAGAAACACATGCACAGATATGTTAGACCTGACAGGCAGGAAGTGCTCCACATGGTACTAACATGCAGGTGATAGACATACACCCAGGCAGAGGAGCTGGCAAGCAGCCTAATTTCGCCCATATCACCCCCATCAAAACCTGCACAGACATGGAGCCATTCCCCACACCTGCTGCACTCTATTCCCACTGAAGCAGTGTGGAGCAGGTACAGGGAGTGTGTTTGAGTGTGTGCGCTGCCAGCTGCTCTAACTCCCTTTACCTCCTCCAATTGAATTTGGGTCAGGAAATGCTTGCTCTCTTGGATCAATAGGCCATATGCACTCAGCACAGCTGACACCCTACACCTGACACTCATCCAACATCTCGATAGCTACCGTCCAACCTGCCTGGCTGGGGACCAATTACACACAGCACAGCTACCTGAGGGAATTCCCTTAGTCCCCTTTTATCTGGAGTGATATCTCCTAGGATTACAGGTACTTAGGCCTTATTATGTCTGCTCTATTACCTGCGAATCGCCGCACGTGCCGGGGCGGTAGCTAGCTCGCCAGTGTTTACACAACAACCAGTCCGGTCTACTTCTCCTCCTGAATGGTCCCTTTGTAGTGACACGAGGCAGTTGAGTCACGGCAGGCACTATTACATGCTCAGGGTGAAAGGTAAGCTGATAGCTCAGTCTGACAGACACGCTAACACTGCCAGGTGAAAGGTAAGCCGGTATGTCTGTCAGGCGCATGCCGGATACCTTTTCCTTGCCAGATCAGGGCCGGAGGCCGCGAGAGGGTAATTGGTGCTGACAGATGTACCTCGGTAGGTGTTCCGCTGCTCACTACCTGCCACCTCCTCCCCTTAGAACCTTCTGTCTGTTCAAATCTCAACAATTAAATCAGTGATACTGAGGTGTTAGAAAAGTAAACTGTTTTTTCCCCCCTCCTTACTAATCCCTGCCTTCCTCGGAGAGAACACAGAGGTTGAAACTGATTTACCTCTAGTGGAGCTGTTCCCTGTCAAGCAGTCTAAGGTCTGCCAAAGCCTGCAGATCCAAGGTGAAGGTGTTATAAAACAATGGCAGTGTCTTTATCATATGCTGCATTCAGTAAGATATCAGTTATCATTTAATCACTTTTAGCAGTTTGATTTGTTAATTTTTTTTCATGCATGCAATTTTGTTGTTCATGACAATGCAAATCATTTAATTGATTGATAGAAAGTACAGACAAATCAACACCAGAATGGTTTCATTTTCTCTGTCTGCCACTCAGGTGCCAGGAATCCCCGAGGTATTTTTTTTTTCTTTTTCGAAAACAACAACCGGTTGACAAGAATAATAATAAACCCCTAAATAACCGCTAACACCTGGCCAAGCAACCAAAACAAGCGCCGTGCCTTCGTAGCTAACAATGATTAGTTATTGTACCAGCACCAGGAGATTACACCACACAAACGTGGAGCGCACCCCGCCCCCTCACCACCACCCCATCATTTCCATATTCCGCTGCACCTACCTCCTCTCTGGCCTCCTCTCTACGCTCACTATCAATAGCCAGGCACCTGCTTCCTGCTACTGCGGCACAAAGAGCAACTAGACCCTCTATGGCTGCCTGCACCTGTAGGTGCTTACACATGACGTACCCGTGCTACCAACCCATCATTTCTCAGCTTCAAGAGCTGGCATTAAGCTCTTAACGGGACGACACTGTTGTTAGGATAGGAGGCTTCCGGCCGGGAGACTTTCCAAGACAGGGGATGCATTTACAAATAGATCGGTGTGGTGAGATGGAGAGAGAGGACGCGTTCCGGATGCTTCTGCCAGTAGCTCAATAGGAAAGAGTAGGGAGGCTGGGTAGTGAGGTGGTGTAAAGGATCAGGGAAGAGAGGTTGTCTGAAGAGGCAGCGTGGTGAGGCAGTGTGAAGAGGCCATGAGGTGAGCTGGGGGCAGTTTAAAGAGGCAGTGTAAAATAGACAGTATAGAGCGAATGTGTCAAGCAGTGCACTGTGTAGCAGTTGATAGAGTCCGTGGAAATAGATAGTTTAAAGAGGCAGGGTAGATATGCAGTTTAGTAAGCCGGTGAATTGAGGCAGTGCAGTAAGACAGTGTAAACAGATGTGTAGGGTAAAGTCAGCTAAAATGTGTGTAGTTGAGGCAGCGTAGGATCCTGTAGTTAGGTAGTGTAAACCGATGTGTAGTTGAGGCGGTGTAGAATCCTGTAGTTAGGTAGTGTAAACCGATGTGTAGTTGAGGCATTGTAGAATCCTGTAGTTAGGTAATGTAAACCGATGTGTAGTTGAGGCGGTGTAGAAGCTTGTAGTTAGGTAGTGTAAACCGATGTGTAGTTGAGGCATTGTAGAAGCTTGTAGTTATGTAGTGTAAACCGATGAGTAGTTGAGGCATTGTAGAAGCCTGTAGTTAGGTACTGTAGACCGATGTGTAGTTGAGGCATTGTAGAAGCTTGTAGTTAGGTAGTGTAAACCGATGTGTAGTTGAGGCAGTGTAGAAGCCTGTAGTTAGGTAGTGTAAACCGATGAGTAATTGAGGCATTGTAGAAGCCTGTAATTAGGTAGTGTAATCTGATGAGTAGTTGAGGCATTGTAGAAGCCTGTAGTTAAGTAGTGTAAACCGATGTGTAGTTGAGGCAGTGTAGAAGCCTGTAGTTAAGTAGTGTAAACCGATGTGCAGTTGAGGCAGTGTAGAAGCCTGTAGTTAGGTAGTGTAAACCGATGTGTTGTTGAGGCAGTGTAGAATCCTGTAGTTAGGTAGTGGGGAGAATGTTCTAGTCTAGTCAAGGTTGGAAGGACAGGTGATTAATGCCAATGCAATGTTTCCCTGTTTACGGGAAAGTGGTATTGATTTCATTTAGAAGGGGGAAAGGTTAGTCTTTCCACCACACTGGTTTTAGGTCAGCTCCTGTTTGTGTTTGTGTGTGTGTGTCTCTGTGTGTTTTTGCGTGTGTAAGTCTGTATGCGTGTGTGTGTCTGCCTCAGCGAGAGAGTGATGGGGAAGTAATGGCACCTCAGTAGAGGGAGGTGGTGAACTGGTCAAGCAGGAAATAGAGACATTCTCTGGTTGGTCGCTGAGTGGCGTTAGGACTAATGCCGACGTAAAGTGGAGTGGACTTTCACTGGCGATCAGATGTGACATATCGCCACATAGTCTGACACTCACTGCTCCATTAAACCATCTTAGCTGACAAACAGGCTAGGAGACCGAGTAGGGATGTTGATGTCTGTATAACCTGATCTGTAGCTGGAGGGTTTATCACTATTAGCAAGTACTGTAAGATCTGCATGCAGAGGTGATTAGAGTATATTCTTACTAAATAAACTGATGCAAACATGTACACATACTGTAAATAATAAATATAACTAAATAATACATATAAAATAAACATGTCAGTAAATGAGTCACAAAAGTGATCAGATATCATATATATTCACTCTATTATTATGTGTCTTCAACTAATTGTTTAATATATAGTTATTTTCAACTTAATTTGATTGTTTTACATATTTCTTTATTCATTTTTTTCTGCATGACTTCTTGTGGGTGATATCTAACCCAACATTGGTTGATCAGTGTCTCAGCATGTTAAAATGTTGTCCAAAATGGCAATCAAACTGCAGACACTTGAAAACTGTACAAAAGTTAGTGACAGTAACAGCGTAATGTACTTCTGTAGAATGGCTTCGATCAGGTGCAACCACGCGAAGAGTGGCCAAAGATCTGGCAGTGCTGCTGAATATGTTTCATCATTTAATGCTTTGTATGAACTACAAGGTTTCACCCAAAGAACAAATGTTTATATCAGCCTTTATGTACAATGGTTGTTGTTTAGTGGCCCTGATATTAAAAAACTGGCCTAGTGGTTGGAATCATCGAACATTGTTCTGTCTGTGAACAGGACATGTAAGCCTAATTGCTCCACCAAGCTGTTATGTTCACCTCAGGTTGCTGTTGCTAAAACATATTGATGATTAGGCAATTTGCCTGTTTGAATAATGGCAACAACAAAAAAAACATTTTGGAAAAGGTAAACAATCGCAATTTGCAAAGTCTCCATCTACCTCGATTGAGCTCAAAGATGTCCAAGTAGTTTCAAAATTATGAACAGTGCTGGAATATTGCACTGCCCTTTGTGTGAGTCCTGTGCTAGGCTGCAAGTGAGATTCAAACCCTGGTATCCAAATGACACAAATAATTGTGAGGCAGCAACTTTACTTTTGCAGTATTCAGGGAACCTATTAAACAGTCACCCTTATGGGGACCTGACAGCTGTTTAGTTATCCCCCGTATGCAGTGTTGTTGTGGTTGTTTTCTGTATGTAATTGAGCTTTCTAACCTGTGTGCTGTCTTTACGTTTATTTCCCGCTCTTTTATTCATTTGATTTAGTCACATGTTTCAGTTATCCAATAGTGTTTTTTAATTGTCTAACCAGCTGCATTCACTAGTTAATGAGTTATGTATTTAAGTCCAGTCCTCAGTGTTTGTAGCTGTCAGGTATTGTTTGGTGTCAAGTCCATGTTGTTTGTGTGAGTATCCTTATTTATTTGTGTATGTATTAAGCCCCTCGTGGTGTTTTGATTTTCTGTTTTTAAAATACTGTTTGTCTCAACCTCTCCACCCTCATGGTTCACACTCTGACACCTATTTTAATAATTGTTTAATTATAATATATAATCTTTGTATGTGTCATATTTATCAAATTTATAGTTTTTGTTTTCATGTATTTATTTATTCATGCATTTATTTATTTGTACTGTGTTTATTTATTTTTTTATTCTATACCATACATTGGCAGGATGTGTAAGGGGTACAAAACACTTTATTATATATAGATATACAGTATGTGAATATCTACAACCTTTCCATGCTTGTTTTTTCCAATGTAGATTGACATATGCAGGGATAATTATGATGAATGTCAAATACAGTGAGGTGAAATGGTATATTCAACCACTGTGAAGTACTGTATAATAATCACTGTTTTTACCAAGGTGATTTAAAACCCATCATAAAAACTGTGAGCTAGCACTCAGAGAATACATCTACTCTAGTGCTGGAAAACAAGGAAAAACATGTTCATTTTTTACATCAGGTATGACAGGCTCACACTCTCACTCGTTTGAGAGTTTTTTTTCTCTCTCTCCTCTCTAGTTTCTGTCATTTCAAAAAAAGGTGCCGTCGCCATCTGACAGTAATTAACAGATGACTAAAATATCCCTGCCTTATTTTGAGGTGGGAAATCACAAAGCCAAGTTATTTTCTCATTAATTTACCATCGTTTGCTCTCTTAAAGCGAGGGGGAGTGTACAGGGAGACGTAGAGCATGCTAAGACCTAAGGTAAAATTCTTAATAAGGCACCACACTGTTTCATAGGAAATGTACACTGCAGACAAATAAACCGTCAAGTTAGCCTTTCAACCAGATTGTTTTCACCCCTGTCAGGTTACATGCAGTAGGCCATTAGTTCACAGCCCTCAGAACCTGAATTTCAATGATCAAGCTGTGCTCATCAGCCGACTACCATATCGTTGGATGCATACATGTGTATTATTGAGATGGTAAACATCAAAATACCATACAAGGCCTTACCAGCAGAGCCTACTAATCTGCCTGTGATGCCACTGGAGTTGTTGACTTGAATTTTTGGTGACGCCAGCACGTGACAGAGGATCAAACAGTCCTGAGGCAGCGTCCCCCGTGTTTCAAAATGGACAGATCTTTTCTCGTTTTTGCTCTAGATTGACTGAAAGAACAGGACTGTGTTAACCCAGCCTATTGTCTCTCCGCTCCTCTCTCCATCTGATTCTCCACACAGCTGAACAAAGCCCCATCACAGACAGGCCTCCTGTATGCCCCCGGGGGGTTAAAACAAGGATTTGTCATTCGCATGTTTGTTCTTTAATAAAATCAGAGGCGGCACGAGGCCTTTAGTAGCAAAGAAGGCAAGCTCCTTTTTGTCAGAAGGCTTGATTTACCCGGTGCTCTGATCTGCATTACATTAATCCAGGGAATAGGTGCCATTACGCCTGCATATTTAAAACCACCTAAATGTGTGGAGCAGGTGGTGCACAATGCGTCTTGTTGTTATTAGTTCACAGTAGTCAAGATGGCAGATTTCATAATGCTTTCAAATGGCACATAACAGAGACGCCTCCCAGGACTGCCAAGAACAATTCAGCTCAGAGCCAGAGCAGAGCAGAAGGCTGCACCCTGTACCTTTTCACTCTAAACTCATTCCCAGTCTCTGTCTGGTCTGAAAGCTGCTCTGGGGAGTGCTTATCAGATAGATTGTAAATCAATTTGAGAACTTTTTCTTTTGTCTTCTGCCTGCAAATGAGAAGATTAACATATTGTTAGGACGTTACAATTGGAACCATTTAAAGAAATAGCCTATACATACTTGTATATTATCTACTAACAAGATCATTATTCTACTTTCCACTTTTATACTACACTCCTATCATACTATTATACATACAAAGAAACCTATCTATCTATCTATCTATCTATCTATCTATCTATCTATCTATCTATCTATCTATCTATCTATCTATCTATCTATCTATCTATCTATCTATCTATCTATCTATCTATCTATCTATCTATCTATCTATCTATCTATCTATCTATCTATCTATCTATCTATCCATCTATCTATCTATCTATCTATCTATCTACAGTATCTAATCTCTGTTGGTCTAGCCCTCTGTCTATCATCTAATCATGAAAGAGAGTGAGAGATAATGGATTGTTTGTCATAAATAAATACAACTGTAAGGGAAATATCTGTTCAATCCTGCACAAAAAGATACTGAACGTTATGTTTCAAAAAGGGTCACTTTGGTGCAATGCCGGCACTCTGCAGACATGTTTTTTCAAATAACCAGCCAGACGTCAGGAGGACCGAGTCAGACTGCCTCAACCTTCAGCACTGGGCCTGTAATGAAATCGAACAGTTGGAAGAGAGATCTGGACAGGCCACCTTTGTTTCCCAGTTGTTCATTTTCAGAGCAGTGAAGTGAACAACCAGGAGGCCAATGAAAAAGAAGCTACTTAGTAATGAGGGTTGACACACGCAGTCACAGTCAGAGGCCTTCATCACAATCTGCATGAGCACAACATGCACGCACACTCATTCATGCACACACACACACACACATGCGCACACACACACACATGCGCACACACACACATGCGCACGGACGCACACTCACACACAAAACTGGGAAAAGCTAAGGGCCATGTTGGAGAAAAGAACCGGCAACATCTGCAGCCTCCGTTGTTGATAGCACAGTTGCCAGCTTGGAGACAGATCACACACCCAGAAAGATGCTGCAGTCCGGGCTGTACCTCTTGGCCACCCTCCCTCAGATCCTGACTTCCAAGCCTCCTAGCTACCACCTGTTAGTTAATTCGCAGTGACTAAAAGGACACCCTGGTTCTCTGAAGTCAAACTTACTCTCACACCCTTGTCTTAGTTTTCTCTCTACCCTGCTCTGTCTCTCACTCAGACCTTGTCTGTCTTTCCACTTACAGCATGGTCCTGGAAATCAGGGGCAAAAAGTTATCCATTATTCAGGACTCTGATTTGATTTTAACACTCAAGACACAAAACCTGTTCAATATCCCGTCAGAGCGGGCATTCGACTGAGAAAAGTTATTTTAAAAGGCATCATTACAATGCCCATTCAACGCCATTTCAATGATTTCTTGGTGGGTGGGGATTGGTATACTGTTGGACGATGGGGTAGAATAAATGCACATACAGCAATTAAATATTAATATGCATAACTTGCTAAATCAATACACAGTCATGTTTCGGATACTAATCCATTTGCAACGGTAAAAACTATTTTATCTGTGAAGGTCTGGACATTTATACATGACAACAAAACTACTAACCTCCTGGCTTTATTTCTTTCTTCTTACACTATTTTATCTACACGGCATCCTTGTGGTCCACCGTTAAACTTGAACTCCATCCATGTGGTTTTCCAGTGGAAGAACATTTGCTTTTTAGTGTCAAAATAGATTTTTCTTCTCTACTCTAATAGGAAAGTGAATTCTTCAAAGTCTTCAGTAGCCCAAAGCAAGCTTGAAATCCAGGGATTTCAAAGTTTTTTACTGTCTTTATAGTTACAATACAACAATCTCAACGGGCGAAAGAAAGACAAAGCTCACATCAACAACTACACAGATAAAAAAGAGAACTTCACGTAGGTATATGAAATCTTGATAGCTTGTGCGACTTGAAATCAATACTATCCCCTAAAGCTGGAAAGTGTATCTTTGCGCAAAACAAAAGACATAGGTATTTCTGCCCCCCTTTATCAAAGCATTAGAGGTATTGAAAAACCAGATAACCTTAGAAATATCTGAAAATGCCCTCGGACACAGTTCCGAAATGGACAAAGTTTACCACAGATCGTCTTGTCAAGTATTGTACATTTGAACAGACATTGAACAACATACAACATTGAAACATGAAGTTGAAGAACGAACAGATGCCTTTACAGTTGGTAGTGAACTTGGGCTGTTACGTCGAGTTTTACCAAGCATCCTGTCTGTCCAATTATACCTTCTTTCCCTCTCCTCTCCATCCTGTCTTACTTGAGTAGAGTGAAGGTGTTAAGGGAATCATGAGAAGCTCTGTATTCCATTATGCAGGTCTGTTCCTGTGCTGTCGGCTGTCTCCTCTTCACACTTCATATTGCATTGATGCCTTGCGAGGCTCTCTCTCTCTCTCTCTCTCTCTCTCTCTCTCTCTCTCTCTCTCTCTCTCTCTCTCTCTCTCTCTCTCTCTCTCTCTCTCTCTCTCTCTCTCTCTCTCTCAAAATCTCTCTCTCACACACACACACACACCCAAAGACACACTCAACTTTAGCATCTCACATGCAACCTGTGGCAGGTATAATGTTAAAACTTAATTTCTTTCAGACCATAAGATTTACAAATACTCCAACTGCCTGCAGGACGGTTAGGGTACTAATGTAGACCGTAGTGCACTAGTTTGAACTTTACTGCACTTGTTTTTGGCTGGAGCCTTGGGGGTTCTGGAAGCAGGGAATAGTTTGCAATACGGGGTGCGGCCTCCATGCCCTAAGGCCTATAGTCCATTACAGCTTGACCCGTGTGTGTTAGCTAGACGCTGGCTGCCCACGCTAACATGCCTGTGTATGTTACATGTATGCTGTTCTCCAGTGGGCTTGAATGTACGTGTTTGATGTCAGCACTTTAGGTCGCCTTGATGTAGGGCGCTTGCCGAGCATGTACATGGGGAAGTGGCATGGTCAGTAAGGATATGCACATGCATACTGTATATCCAATGGTATAGCTGGATGTCCAGTGCTGCGTTGTGTTGATGCTCCTCTATCATTTTATAACAATATGTGCTTAGTTAATGGGCTGTTGCTATATGTCACTTTTTTAAGGTCATTATTTAGGAATGTACAACAAATATGAATTTTCCTTTAAATATGAGTAATTGTTCTTTTATAATCAATGTTACAAAAGACAGCAGAGGGTACTGTACGGTTAAACAAATCTACACATTCAATACACCATGAATTATTTTCACAACTCTTAGATTGTTTTTCTTTTCAAGCCCCCACACCAACACACAGACACAGACACACACACAGACACACAGACACACAGACACACACACACACACACACACACACACACACACACACACACACACACACACACACACACACACACACACACACACACACACACACACACACACACACACACACACACACACACACACACACACACACACACACACACACACACACACACACACACACACACACA
>JACXGM010018735.1:0-18836 GCA_016801145.1 Umbra pygmaea | reverse complement strand
ACCTGCTCACAGTGCCAAAACCACTGGTAAATGGTTTACTGACCATGGTATTACTGTGCTCAATTGGCCTGCCAACTCTCCTGACCTGAACCCCATAGAGAATCTGTGGGATATTGTGAAGAGGAAGTTGTGAGACGCAAGACCCAACACTCTGGATGAGCTTAAGGCCGCTATCGAAGCATCCTGGGCCTCCATCACAACTCAGCAGTGCCACAGGCTGATTGCCTCCATGCCACGCCGCATTGAAGAAGTCATTTCTGCAAAAGGATTCCCAACCAAGTATTGAGTGCATAACTGAACATAATTATTTGAAGGTTGACTTTTTCTTTTTTTTGTATTACAAACACTTCTTTTATTAGTCAGATGAAATATTCTAATTCTTTGAGATGATTTCGTATGGGTCCCCTCATTACTCCATCAACCAAATCCAATTAGTTGATGTTCTAGAAGAACCTTAAAATCTAGACATCTACAAATCAGCTGGGATAGAGAACCGGGAACCTTTCAAAAACTCTGCAGCAATTATTGCAACCCCTATTACTAGCCTCTTTAACCTCTTACCTTCAGAAATCTCTAAAGATGGGAAAGCAGCCACAAAGCAGCAGTAGTCATTCCCCTTTTCAAAGGTGGGGCACTCTTGACACTAACTGTCACACACCCAAATCCATCCAGCCCCACCTTTCTAAAGTCCTCGAAAGCAAGGCCTATATTTCATGGTTTTACTGTCAAATGAGAATGTCAGGCTCAACATTTCAACTCTTGAATGAATAAGTGATAGTAAACAACTGTTTAAAAGAAATTAAACAATAGTGTTGCAAAATATTACAATGTTATGATGTCCTAAATGTCATGTGGTGCTACGGTTTCCCAAAAACATCAACCCAGTCACATTTAACCCTGTCACATTTGGTATTATATTATACCTGATGATTTCTGGAATTTAATGCATGAGGTGAGAAAATGTATTTTCTCAAAGGTTTAACTAATCCACTATCACATAAAATGATCAGAAATATAATTATTTAAGATATTTCTTATAGGTATCATCCAAAAGGCACCAGTCTCAAGAGAATCACCCATCAACAAGTCACTTCTACACAAAACCCCTCTGTACCTAAACTCTCCTCACAACCAGTGTTGGGCAAAGTTACTTTTAGGATTACTTTTTAGTTACTTGATGAGTTCACAAGTTTTGGGAAGTCCCTAATAGAGACAAAATTATCAGATAAATGGAGTTCATATCTTACTGGTGACCATGATTGATATTTTCTTTACTCTTTCTATTTGTTTTATAGGTCACTTTTAAGATATTAACTCCATTTACCTGATCATTTTGTCTTAATTAGGCACTTCCCAAAACTTGTGAACTCATCAAGTAACTGTAAAAATATCCTAAAAGTAACTTTGCCCAACACTGCTCACAACTACCCACCCACAACCTGAGCTCAAGCAGGTACATCTCCCCAGTCACCCCAAAAGTCCATACCTCCTTAACTCCTTCAAGTTCGCAGCTGTTAACATCTGGAACTACAGAAATCTGAAACTTGAAAACAACATCTCCCTCATCACTTTTAAATTATGACTGTCGAGACCTTTAACCTGTCCAATGTACATCCTGATCCTCCCCCTTTACACACGCATGCACGCACGCACAACCTTTATCCATTTATGCCCTAGTGCCTTAGATATGCTCCATAATGCATTTGCACACACTCATCTGCACAGTATCTTGTTTATTGTACGTGATTTGCACATATTTTAATTTGCACCATTATGCCTAATTGTTAAATATTCCATTGCTATTGCAATGCCACTTTTTATACCAATTGATCTACCTCAAAATTAGACAATTTGCACTAACTGTACATATACCTCTATCATATACTCTTTTGAGTATCTGCACCCTGTATTTCTATTATTATTACTTTGTATAAATCATGTGTAACCTCGTTATCTTCCCCAACTCACCGTTGCAAATGAGAAACATGCCCACCTGGTTTAATAAAGGTTAAAACAATCATAAAACAGTTATTGTGCATTTCTGAATATGGCACACGTTCAGTAGAAAATCAACTCACCTGCTGTTAATTTACCAGTGGTACACCAAATCTAACCACATGATGCAGATGGGTATAAAGTTAGAGAAACACCAACGTCTTGATGTTAATGAGGAGTCATAATGTCTGTTTGCACACAGTTTATTTAACAATATGGTATATAAGTACGAAATGAGTCATTTTTAACCAGTTTGTACAGTGATTCATTCTTCTTTTTCTGCATATTTACAGTATTGTCAACCTGCATGATTTACAATAGAGAACAGTTCCACCTCAATTCAAGTTTAATGCAAGTTAAAAGAAGCACAGAACGCTCTCTAAACACAAATCAGCAAGCAGTCCAACAGGTACGCCCTTCCCGCAACACATTTTGGGGGTAACAAGACTTCGATGAGAAATAAACTTGATCGAAAGAGAAACAAAGCAACAAAGATTTCTAACCTCTGAAAAGACAAATTCAGGTTCCAAGCCAGTAGAAAATGAACATTCCTGCACCTGTGGAAAAACAAGCGTTTGTGCGAGTCTTACTCTTTGCACATCTGAACGTGGCGTTTGGGTGTGTGCAATAGTTCCTAGCTCTATACAAATACTTCAAACTCCCAAAAAACGTCTGCAGTTCTGAAAGAAAATAAGTATCTCCCAAAGGCTTGTCCTTTTTGAAAGATGGTACATTAGAATAATAAATTAGCCAGGAATAAAGAGGGAGCAAAGAGGCATATCCTGGCACAAAAATTTCCCCAACACTTATTTTACAGTCTTCTCAACACAAAAAAACACGATGATTTCTTTTGTTGAAAAGGTACAAAATAAAAATTATAATAATAATAATAATAATAATAATAATAATAAAATGAAAGATCTTTGTTTTGAGAAGATTATTTAAAAAAGTCCATACCAGAGAAATAACAAAAGAAAAAAAATCTAAAGAATTTAAAAACAAACAAAATGACCAGGATTTAATTGTTTTCATGGCTGGTCTGAACCAAAAAATATATTCTGTTTTTTTTTCCTCAGTCACCTCTTTAAACAGCAATAATTATTCAACCCCTCTGCTAGAGGACATAGCAGTTAAGGAGACGTTCACAGTCCTTAGGCCTCATTGGACTCATTTCGTTTGAAACTTTTTACAGATCAGTCAGTACAAAATGTTAGTTGTGGAAAACGCAGAAAACAAGGCTTTTTTGACTCTTTCACAAAATGCTACAATCTTTCAACAAACTTCTCGAGCGCGTCTCCTGTGGTGTCCCCCCCCATACTCAAGTCACTGCTCAGCCCGCTACGGTTGGGTGTGTTCAGTTGCGGGAGCATGGCGCTCTGCTCGCTCGAGCCCAAATGTCCCTGGTCCATTGAGCCAGGCATCGGGCCTCCCAGGCTGGGGTGGGGCGAGCCGGAGTGGAGGCTGGCGTGCTGGGGCGAGGGCTGTATCCGGGGGGAGGGGCTGGAATGTGGGGGCTGCTGCTGCGATGGGGGGTGCGGCGACTGAACTGGGGCAGGAGACCTGACTTGGTTGCCCAGGGTGTTGGCCATGGCCTGGCCAGGCAGGTGGGCTCCTCCCTGGGGCTGTCCTTGGAGCATGTGGGGCTGGGGGCTCATGGAGTTGGCCTGTGCCGGAGAGACCATCTGCTGCTTTAGCATCTGCTGTTGCTGGAGCATCCGCTGCTGTAGGAGGTTCTGGGCCTGGGGCCCGTCCATGCCGGGCTGCCCCATTTGGGCCATGGGAGGGAGCTGACCCATGGGTCCTCCACCTCCCTGCTGCATGGCTATCTGCTGCTGCATGCGGAGCTGGGAGTAGCTGGCTGGGCCGCCCTGCTGCGGGGGAAACTGTCCGGGATGCCCCTGAGGCATGGCCCCTTGCTGCTGCTGCTGAAGCTGTTGCTGTTGCATCCGGTGTAGCTGCCTGCGATAAAGCTGCGAGTTGCCGTTGTGTGCGGCGGCGTTCATTAGCTGTTGCCCCTGGGGGCCCATTCCTGCCATCCCCTGGGGTCCACCCACCTGCTGAGGGACCTGTTGTTGCTGCTGGGGGGGCATTCCGGGCCCTGGCCTCTGCTGCACCGCCCCAGCTTGCATGGCGGCAGCCATGGCCTGCATCCCGGCCGGGCCCCCCAGCATGGCCTGGGGATTTTGCTGCTGCTGGGGGTTCTGCGGCTGGCCTGGGACTTGGCTGGCCTGGTACTTGGCCGTGCGCTGCTTGATGAAGGCGGCCATGAGGTGGGGGTTGGATTTGAGAATGTTGAGCACCTGCTGCTGCTGCTGTGGTGAGCTGGGGGACTTGAGGGTGCGCAGCAGGTCCTGGAGGGCGTTAGGAGCGATGTTCCCCGGGACGCCGCGGGGCATGCCCTGCTGCTGAGAGGGGCCCTGGGGCTGCATCTGGCCCCCGCCGGGCATCTGGAGGGCCTGCTGCTGTAGAATCATCGGCCGCTGCTGCATGAGCTGGTTTGGGTTTCCCTGAGCCTGCTGGGGGGGCATAGAGCCTACTTGCTGGGGGGGGCCTTGCTGCTGAACCACCTGCGGGTTCTGAAGGGCGTTCTGCTGCATTCCCTGGGGTCCCCACTGGCTCTGTTGCATGGCCTGCATCACCTGGGGGCCCCGGGGCACCATCATCTGCTGCATCTGCCCTGGTCCCATCTGGCCGGGCATCTGGCCCACCATGCGGGGGTGGTTCATGGGAACGCCATTGGGCATGTTGATGTTGTAGGACTGTGTCGCTTGTTGCTGCTTGGCCTTGGCAACCATCTCGATTTGTCGGGCCACATGCATGGCAGCCGTGTGAGCCTGTTGTTGCGGCTGCTGTTGTTGCGGCATCTGTTGTTGTTGTTGTTGCTGCTGCTGCTGCTGAGGGGATATGTTGGGCAGTGGCGATTGCACCTGATGCAGCGGGGAAGATTGCGGCCCCGGCTTGCCCCCCTGCGGCACGGGCGTGGGCGGCTGGCTGTTGCGGCCATTGTTGTGGAAGCCGGGTTGTTGTTGGGCGATGGTGGCCGTCATGTTTGGGGCCTGCTGCTGCTGGGGTTGGCTGATTGGTAAGGAGGGCTGGGGGGTGTGGGTGGGCGTGTTGGGGGTCTGCCCGCCCGACGTGGGGGTGCCGGGGGCCGTTGAGGTAGGGGGCGACGGCAGGCTCTGGGGCCCCATGCCACGGCCGGCCATGGTAGCCATTCGCCGCCTCATCATCTGGGCCTGCTGGAGGCGGTGCTGGAGCTGCTGCTGCCGCAGCTTGTGCTTGATGTTCAGGCAGAAGGGCACCGGGCACTTGTTCTCCTGGCAGTGCTTGGCATGGTAGCAGCACAGGGCGATCAGCTGCTTGCAGACGGGGCAGCCGCCGTTGGTCTTGCGCTTGCACCCCTTGGTGTGCTGCACCACGCGCTTCATCTTCTGGCAAGACGGCAGCGAGCAGTTGGCGTTTCGGCACTGGCAGGCGTGGACCAGGGACTGGATGCAGCGCTGGATGGAGAGGCGCCGCGATTCCTGTGGGCTCTGAGTGGCCTCACCCCCGGCCCCGCCCGCTGCGTTGCTGTCGTCGTCCAGGCCGAGGCCCCACTTTACCATTTTGTGCTCGTGGCCCTTGGCGGCATAGCAGTTGATGCATAGATCAAAGTCCTGTGAGAGGAAGAACACGACAGGGAATTAGACTCAGAGACGAATAACACACCAGGAAATTTCAGTGCTATGGCTGCCTGTAGAACAACAACCTATTTCACTTCAGTAAAGTATTATCGGTCAATTTTGCAATAATCTTGCAGGATCCCCTGTACGTCTAATTTGCATAACACCCAAAATTAATATCTACGTTTTTGTAATGTTGTATTGGTGTCGTACATCTGTAATGTTTTAAACACGTTGGGGTCAGCATTTTAACTGGAGGGCCACAGAGGGATATCAAATGCACAGTTTGTTTTTCAAAAAGGCAGTTTTTTCATTTTATATCTAAAAATACCTATTTTTAATACTTGCCAGGATTTATAAACCCAACACCTACTCTATAACACTCCAGGTATAAAAACGTCTCCCTGAACCAACAAGGAGCGTTCCAGTGAGGGTGCGCTACCGCCCCCTGACTCACCTCGCACACGGTGCAGTGCCAGCGCGTCTCCACATGGTGTTTGCACTCGTTGCAGGTGTAGACGAAGCGGTCCTGTCCCTGGTTGTGCAGCTCCACCAGCATGCACATGGAGCTCCACTTACACCGCCTCAGCGAGCTGAACTCCCAGTGCTTGTCCCGGGCCAGGGTCAGGAAGGCGTCGCGGCCGTCCATCAAGTCGCAGGTCAGCAGGGGATCCGGGTCCATAATGGGGGGCAGGGTGTTGACCGAGGGCCCCGCGTGCAGGTGGATGACAAAGAACACCTGAGGGCCGGCCGGGCAGGAAGGAGACGTCAGATGAGACACAGGGAGTCACAAGCGACGAGTGGTCGCATTAATGTTCACATACATGCAACACTGAGGGAACACTCACCTCCTTGTGCTTCTCCAGGGTGGAGTAGAGCTTCTGGGACAGGTCGTTGGCTACGTTGGGCATGCCTGGCTTCTTCTTATTGGCTCGGCTCACGCTGCTCTTGTTTTTATTAGTCTTCTTGTTGTTCTTTTTCTTTGCGTTCTTGCTGTCGACAGCGTGCTAATTAGAGAAAAACAGTCAAACCAGATACCGGTAAGTGGCTGTTATACTGTGTGTTGAAACATTGACAGAGGTCATCTCCTGACGGAAGCAGCACACACCCTTTACTGTGAAGGCCAAAGGAATTCAGTAACCTTCATCTTTACCTAAGCACTCTCCCCCTCCCCCTTTCCATCATTCATCTGTCCTTACCTCAGGGGTCTCACAGGAGGCCACGTTCTCCTCTTTCTTCCTCTCCTCCTCCTCTTGCTCCAGTTCCTTGATGCTCTCCTCCAGGACATTGGGCCAGAAGTCACCTTCAAAGTAGGGCATCTCATTGGCGCTGGTGATGCGGTCCTCAGTGGCTTGCTTAAAGATGTCCTGGAGGAAAGACAGGGACAAATAATTTCATTTAAGCTGTGAAGGAGAAAGAGGGTGTGGGATAGTCCCCTTCAAACACCTGGGCTCCAGAATGACGTTCTTCAATGGGGCCAATTTCAAATGGTGGTACCTGCACCTGATTTGGCCATACTCACTAAACATTATTTCATAAGTTAGAGTAAAATGTATACTGTACTTGGCATATTCCTTTAATGTATATCAACATGACTTAGAAGTGATTCATGTATATTTTGTTAATGACAGTACAGTAGGAAGCATAGGCAAAGGAGACAGGTTGTCTAGGGGAAGACTCTGCCAGGGACCAGAATCAGGAGCTTAGACGGCTACACCAAACTCTGGCACAGACTGCTGTGCTTTCAACAACCAGGATAACAGCATTGTGCAGATCAGATTTCAACACGGCCTATAAGTAATTAAAAGTTTCACTTTATTGACTGTTGTTCAGTAAAAATAACTAATCTTTCAACTGATTTAATTCATTATCAATCAATAACATGATGAGAATGTAGTTCGAACTGCAGAGCATTTCTAAAAACAACCAAGTGAACACGAACCCTGCATCTGTAATAAGGTCATTAACAGGTTTCCTCTACAATATCATCTGTAGAAGTAGATTCTTTATATGATATTGATTATTAGGACATATCGGTATGCGGTTTATTACTGAATCGATCTATAAATTACAGAAACATTTGTCTGTCTGTGTTATGCGCATATCTCTCGAACCGTTAGCCTGATGGATTTCAAACTTGCCCGGTGTCTTGCTACAGGAACGAGTAAGTGCAGTGCCAAGTTTGACGTTGCTGGGATTAGAAATGCAAAAGATATGATTAAATATATATTGGTAAATGAAGCACACATTGGCTTTCGCCGCTCTAGCCGTTGGCCACTCCCCCTCTCAAACGGCACACTGAGTGAGCACACTTAGCTTCGACCAACTCTGAAAGCCATAGTAGAGACAGCACTGTTTGGCTTGGTTATTAATGCAGGTAATCGTTTGTTAACAGATTTTGCATAATATATGAAGAATCTAGTTCTACAAATAACTGCCAATAACTTTGGAAACCTATGTTTAAAACATAATAATCACACTAGTCATCGAAAATAAAAAAAAGCAACAAAGTATGTGGCTTCCTCTTATGTCTAAGCCCACAACTTGACTAGTTTAGTTTAAATATTTACTTTTGCTCAATTTCATTAAGGGGGCCAATACTCCAGGTGACAGCAGACAGCATCTCTCATGTCAATTTCATACACATTTAGGCACAGTGAAGAGTTGAGTTAAATGTTTGTGAAGAACATGCCCCAATAATACATCAAGACATTTTTCTTTGGTTAATAAGCTCTGAAAGAGAGATTTGAAAATGTATTTAGTCCTGTTTTGTTTCCTCTCTGAAATGTTCATACCAGGCGACACATTGATAAATGAACAAGGTGTGGAGATTGCTCCTGTCTTTAAAAATGTCTGTTCAGACAGAGATTCCGGGTTCGGGGCCATCCCCAGTGACATAATTCACAAGTCCCTCACCTAGCGGCTGTTTAAAATGCTACTTCTCCAAGAGATTTGTTGGTGTTGGTCTGAACAAAACATGCTAACTTTAGCAGCACATTGGTTTCTCATCAAGGGATTCATTTCAGAGTGCCTTTTCAGTTGGTGATCTTGAAATATTAATGTTTGAACCAGAGGAGAGAATTTCATGACCATCAACATGTTGTTGTAAAATCGTAATTACGAAATACTCAGACAACCAACGTGCTTGACAATGATAGTGTACAGTAGCTAGCTAGCTTCTATGAAATTATTGAACATCAAACACTCAAATTACTGTGAGCATTTGAGTGTTTGGTGTTCATGCTGGAGAGCTAGCTGTGCTGTCCATTTGTGGTGGTGAGCACTCTTTTTTAAGAAGTTGTGTATTTACCGTAATAACAACTGAAGAACGCCACGATGAATGTTTGTGTTTGAAAATAATAGCCGTTTTTAAAACCATTGTTATTTGTAGCACACAGCCGTTTGTTTCCCGTTTTGACCCTAGCCATTTCTCGGGAAAAACAAATCTACGGGGTGGAATCTACGTTCACTATGAATCCTGGACCTTATTGTATTCAGACCAAAACAAAGATGGCCAGTTCCACTGAAAAATTAAAAATGTGAATTTCATTGAAAAAACATTTTTGAACATGAAAAAACAATCATAGAGAACATCATAATTAGTTGATCGAGGTGTGTGTTCTGGTGAAACAGTCCTTTAAGACGGCCTGGTCCTGAAATGCTCCAATGATTCAGGGCTAGTGTCTCCTCACCTTGAAGTCGTGCAGGATCCTCTCAGCAAAAGCCTTCTCCAGCATCTTGCGGTACCACTCTTGCAGCCTCTTGGGTTTGGGGATCTTCTGGTCAGCAGGGTGGCAGTGGAAGATGTAGTCGTCCCCCTCGCTAGGGGGGCACGCCCAGATGTGACCGTAAACATACCTGCACCGGACCACGAAAACACACCATTATTAAATTGTTTTAAAAAATCTCAAACGCCTTGTATTATGCCAACAGTAGTGTTTCGCCACTGTGATTGAAAACCTACCCAAGTTTCTTGACGTACTCCAGGTACCCTATCAAGATCTCATGGTAGACTGCAGTCCGCAGTGCCCGCGGCTTGAAAAAGTGAATACTGTCCAGGTATGATATATAAACTCGTCTGGATAGAAGACAAGCATAAAGAAGGGGTTACATTAACTCCTAACGCTTACTGGTAGCCAGTGGAGTCTTCCAATAGCGTTCAGCGTGTATAAAAGTGAATTGTACGTGGTGTTACGATGACATTAGTGTTCACCTGGTGTTGGGGAAGGCACACTCCGAGCCATACTCCTGGACGTGCATGCCGAAGAAACACACGTCCACACCGTCAATCTCTTCAAATGCAAAAAGTGCTTTGGTTCTGTAGGGGAAGGACTCCTTCATCTCGCCTGTGTCCACAAACCTTCAGGAAACATTTATTCACAACTTAACGTCGAGCAAAACCCCTCACGCACCACTACATGGAACTTCGATTACAAAAAAGTGCTTTATTATTTAAATAGAATATTCATTATTACGCTTTGTGCGAAAGTGTCCCCAAAACAAGCATGTGTTATTGACTACGCTTAGGTAATCATTCCTAAACCCAGTCCATTTGGTGCCTAATGAATACATCCATAATATGGGTTAATACTGTCACTCTGCACTCCTTTAGTACCTGGATTTCATGCCTGGTTTGACCTCAACAGTTTTGTCGGAGCTGGCCACTACTCGTACAAACACCTCCCCAGCCTCAGGGTGGTTCTGCCTCTTCAAGTACTTATTCACCCGGTCCTCGATGTAAGTGCCCAACCTTGTGGTCTGCAGCCCTGAGAAAGACGTGTACGTTGTCATACATACAGAAGTCACCTAAAACCTCAAGTTTCAAGTTGGTAAAATAACTTAAATGAAACAGACATATGCGTAAGTCTACAATGGTGGATCCACTCAGGCCGTGACAATTAGTCAAAACTCAAACGTACTTTTGGCTGCAAACTTGTTCTCTTTTCTCGTCTTGCCAGACTTCTTCAGACAATTATCGCAAATGAAGCTGAGGGGAAAAATGAGCGGAAGATTCAAACAGCTTGCTGATGATTAGTCACAAGACACTTAGGAGAGTTGGATCGTTACGGGGCACAAGAGGGAGTGATTAAATGCTCACCCCGAAGGCCAGATGACATCATAATGAAGCACACAGATCTGGTGCATCTTGCGTCCACAGTCTTTACATTCAACAAACCTGTGAGATTGAGGCACAATGTTCATTTTTGCACAGATAATTTAGAGCAGGTCGTTCAATAAGATAACTGAGTTATAGCCAAAGGACCACTGAAATTAAACTAACCCTGAGCTTTGATAGAAAGTCCCCCCCTTTAAAAACAGACACCAAAATATTTGACTGAAAACATTGTACTTAGTTACATGAAATATCTGATGGAATTTCCACCGAATTTAAAATGTTCATGATTGGCCGCTGCCCATTTTCTTGGGCTGGCCAAGATTCTCATGCTACGTGCTTGATTAAGAGATCAGATCATTCACCATTACAGCTTCACTGATTACATTTCAGGACTCCAATAATTAGGCTCCAGAAAAAATTAAATCTTCTATGATTTAGACTAAGTGAATCAAATACTGTGATTAATACGGTACCATGCAAGATTCAATGCCAAGACACATCTTGATATGTCTCACTCCAAAATGATTTCTCATTTAAAACAGGAAAAAAAAGCTATCATTTTTTAAGGACGTTTGGATAAGTTAAAGTTTTTACTTACGGTTCAGGGTCCAACATGTCGTTTTTCTTCTTTTCAAACTGTTCTTTAGATATCATACTGGAGTATGGAGAGACAATGGTATCAGAATAATACAAATATATGAAAAGGTTCAGGTTCAGAAAACACAGGTTCAGAAAACACAGGTTCAGAAAACACAGGTTCAGAAAACACAGGTTCAGAAAACACAGGTTCAGAAAACACAGGTTCAGAAAACACAGGTTCAGAACCCAGCATCCCCACTTACGTTTGTGGCTGTGCCGGGTCGTCTCCCAGGGTGACGCTGTTTCCCTGGATCTCATTGAAGCACTTCTCACAGAAGTGGTACCTGTCGGCAACAAGGCCATATTTGGGTGAGCTGAAGCGGGCACACACAGAAGCAGCAGCAGTACAGGGAAAGATGGCAAACCCGCACACAGGTGGCAGAATGGGTGGCACAGCGTAACACAGGCGATGCACAGGCGTTGATGGGCAGACAGGCAGACACAGGCAGACACAGGGGCAGGGTAGAGCACAGGTTAGTGTACATGATGATCACCATCCGTCACAGACACTCAACTCAAGCTAATGAAATGGCACAGGCATGCTAGTTATGTTGAGGGTGAGAACAACAATGTTGACACCCCAATTCTCGTATTGATGTCACTGATGGCGTTTTTCTAATTTGTTGTTGAACTCAAGGGGTGTAGCTGGATAGCTTGTGTAGTTTAATATCCAGTGGCTTCACCACGTTTAGAGAGCTATCAACTCCTTAGGTGGATTTGAAATCAACAACACTTCAAAATTTATGAAAGATTTATTTTTCAGATTTACACTAACTCATGTTTGAGGACTATGTGTTATTGTTTGTAGGTATCACACAGATCCCTGGGAAGAAGCTCCCAAGGAAAACAATTAACTCACATTAAATGACAAATACTTTACTCAGCAGGTCACACTTAGTGGGAGTGACCACACATTTCTCTAAGGCCCACAGAAAAAGGTTGGTTTACAAGGCTTATGTGAGCAATGGCCAGTGCCCCTGTTAACCTCTGCTGAACTAGACAGTTTCTCCAGTTCCACATAAAGCTTTAGTAACATGACATGATAATGGGGGTGCCAGCTGAAGGTACACTCTGAGCCCTGGCCCGGGGTTCACAAATTGTTGCCGACTGTCTGCTAGGACCAGGACATAGTTGTATTACGGTGATAATAATTGCGATCTAAATGGATAAATGGGCGGTAGATCAGTACTTGTCCTTTTTTTAAAAAGGGGCACGCCCACATCTTCGTTATTTATGTATTCCTGTTTTCCTGTTTTAGTGGGAGAGGAAGGAGGAGAATTGCATTGCTTTTTGTCTGTGTTAATTTCGCAACTTCTTTGTAACTTGATCCTATTTTTTTTCATTGGTGTACTATAACTATGGTCAGCAGATCTTCTATGGTTGGAAAAGTCAATCTGGTTGTGCTCATGACAGAAGAACAAGGTTGACGAAATATTGCCTGACAAATCCGGGGCTCAAACACATATCGCCATGGGAATGTGTAGTCTGTAGTTTGGTCACCACACCAAACTCTGGCAAAGGCACAGGTATCTTTGCAGTGAAATACAAATTCAAAATAATCCAAAAAAATTGATAGACAATGGTAAAAAAATAAGATTTCTGAAATATTTTTGTTAAAACCTTTGAATTAATGGTTCACCACTAAGGTGTGTAAATATTCAATGTTTGGAAGCAACACAACCAGAATTGTTGGTGAAATGTGACTCAGACACAAATCTTGGAAAAAAGGGAGGACCGTGTGAGCTGAAATGCATTGACAATTTCTAAACAGCAGGGGGAGCAGTTGTGTTGATGTTGTAGCACATCTGGCGTGCAGGGGAACCCAACACAATGGCGAAGTACAGTAAGCTACCCTTTATTCAACTCCATGTAGCACTTGCAGTAGCCAGTGTGCAGTATTTGCCATTTTGTAAAAAATACCAGAAAGCCAGAAAATAGCTGAATATTAATTGTTTTTCACATAGCTAAACTAAATGTGCTCTGTGAACAATCCTAAAGTCTTTCTACTGCTAAGTATCATGGACCCTGCCTCCGTCCACCCGCTGCACTGTTACCTGTTCTGATAGCTGTAGTAGGTGCCGTCTCTGGAGATGGTGCAGAGCTGCTTGCCGTAGCAGCACAAGGTCTGAGGTGAGAACTCGTACTGCGGAACAGGAGAAAACGTGAGTCGAGACATTACAAGGAACACCCTGTTAGCTCCAATCCAGTTCCACACTGTTCAGCAATTAGCTTTTCATGCTCGAAAAACTCCCCAGATGGCCCAAGCTATTAGAAGTTGTTTCTCTGAAGGTTCACAGTCTCAGGCTCAAATGTCTCTGTATTCAATATGCTGAGGCCTTAATTGGACCAGGGGGCAAACGACAGGGATTCCCCAACACACACCCCTTCTGGATTGGACAATAGCTAATTACAGATTTGAGATATTCTCTTTTACACAGTGACTAGACAACGTATATTATCCAACATTTTATTTCATAACAGAAAGAAATTAGATGAAATTATAGAACAAATTAAAAAACATTTCCTCGCAAGTCAAGTCCAAAGTCCAGTTTCTCTTGACTTCTCAAGCAGCACGGCTTCTAAATGTCATAAAGGCAAACCAATATACTCCCAGTCACATTTCCCACTAGTATTTTTACATTGTGACACAGATGGGTCATCATATGTCAGTATAACAAACCAGGAATTGTATTAACTGCTTTAGTCCTCAAATAGAATATTGTCCCCTCTAATGTTGGGAAGGCCGGTGTACTACATGGGGAATAGGGTGGTATTTCGGACGCGACCTCAGGGATTCAAAAGGTCACAATGTCAAACGGAGTGTCACTCATAGTAACCATCTCCTCAGGGCAAAGCCTCTAAAATCTAGCCACAGAATGACCCAGGTGGCTGTCTGAACCACATCCACGCCACACGGTTCCACATGGCTGGAAGGGTTCCACATGTTTCTTCTTGTAATTGGAGAGCGGTAAAGAGAAACTGTCCACCCTTTGTCATAAACCAAAATTGATTTGTTGGGTCATGACAAAGTGGGGCACCTAAATAACAACAATAAATCCAGCCCAAAACCCTAACTAAATCAGGATGTCATTAAGAGCACAAATAGAGAAAAACTGATAGAACTACTGATACCCAGACCGTGACCCAACATTCAAACCTAATCAGTCTAATTCCAAAGAGTTATCCCCTCACCTTCCTGCCACAGCAGTAGCCAAGGCTCATCATAACGGGGTCTATTTCAGCCTCAAAAACCTCGGCCAGCTTGGTGCAGTACTTGTAGACACGGGATGTCTTCCGGTTGTAGATCCAGGCGTTGTTGAACATGAGCCAGATGTCGTCCACGTACTGCCAGGGCTCCTGGTACTGACCTGTGTCCAGCTTGCGTTTTATGGTGGACAGGTCGATGGGTTTCTTCACTATGTCAAAGTAATCCTGGAGGGAAGGTCGGGGAGATTTATTAAATCATTATTCAGCCTTAGCACAATCAATGACGGTATGGTAACGAGGGGGCTTAACGGCGCTCCTGCCCTACTCAAGAACTGCTATCGTTCATTTAGGGACTGGCTCCCGAAAAATCAATTAAAGCTGTTATGCTGCCTGAGGATAAATTCTCCATGGCGAATTGAAATAACGATAACTTGACTGGTTGGTTTCTAGAAAGTATCGTGCCACATCACACAACACTGATGGCACGCACACAAAGTGTGTAATACAACAGACTTGCGAGTGAAATTCACAATGAATAACTGAATCGACAATGGAAACTGCATTGCATTCCGACAAAATGACATGGGTATGAGACAGAGAATTCTTATTCAACTACAAGATGGACAATGTATGGAAGTGGCTCTCAAAGTTTTTGCCACCCAAGGCCATCCTGTGTTCTGCACCCCTTACATGAAACAAGACACCTATCCCATCTTCTTTTTAATGGAATTACTACAAAAGTGCATGTTTATTCAAATAAAACTGCTTGCCTGTGCAATTAGCCTACAATGACAGATTGACACGTGCTTGGAGGTAGGAAGCTTCGACCATCCCGCAGCTTGCTAAGGGTTGGCGACGAGTGATCTGTCTAACCTATATTTCTAGGTGTTATTTAAAAGCAATTTTAATGGTAAAAATGATTCTGCTTCGTCATTATTTATCAATGGGCTGGGCTGCCGCTGGTATGTCTTTGGATAATCCTTATTTCTAAATTTTAGGCTGTGCTTGTGTGTGTAAGTGTAACAAAACATTTTAAGTGGATAAACATTATGAAAAACTATCCTTTTACCCTTACTCTATGTAAAGTACTGTGCAAAAGTCTTAAGCGCATATAAAAACCTGCGAACCGAAGATGCTTTAAAAAAAACTAATTAGTTCCTGAATATAAAGGTTGATTTTAGTTTTAGTTTCAGTTAAATCAGCTCATTTCTGTATATGTTTAAAAATGCTGTTACAGAGAATTGTGTGGACATTTTTATACTCTGCTCAAAAATAATAAAAAAAGGAGTCACACATCGGGTCTCTATTAATGAAATGTGAAAGATGAAAATCTTTACTGTACACACTGTGTAATTTGACATAATAACAGTCAATGGAAACCAAAATCAACAACCGATTAAGAGATGGGATTCAAACTCACACTGACAATCTAAGTAAACATCACAGGCTGTTCCAACTTCCTTGAATTTCATCACAGCGACTCATAATGTGACTCAGTAGTGTGTATGTCCACCACGTGCCTGTATGCACTACCAACAAGGTCTGAATGTTCCTAATGAGATGGCAGATGGTGTCCTGGGGGATCTCCCCCAGACCTGGATCAGGGCATCAGTGAGCTCCTGCACAGAATGTGGCGCTACTTGGCAGCGCTGGATGCACCGGTATATAACATCTTAGAGGTTCTCAACTGGATTTAGGTCTAGGAAACATGAGGGCCAGTCAATGGCATCAAGGCCTTCGTCAGAAGATGTAGTGTCCCTCATCCCACTCTCATGGAGTCTGTTTCTGACAGTTTGGGCAGAAATTTGCATACCAGTAGCCCACTGGAGGTCATTTTGTAAGGCTCTGGCAGTTCTCCTCCTGTTCCTCCTCACACAGAGAAGCAGATACTGGTCCTGCTACTGGGTTGATACCCTTCTCCGGTCCTGTCCAGATTGCCTTGTCTAACAGCCCATCTCCTGGTATCTCCTCCATGCTCTTGAGACTGTACTGGGAGACACAGCAAACCTTCCTGTCGACAGCACGTATGGATGTGCCATCCTGTAGGAGCTGGTCTACCTGTGCAACCTGAATGGGCTGCAAGTACCGCCTCATGCTACCAGTAGTGACAAGGACTCTAGCAAAATGCTAAACTGAAAAATCTGTCAGGATAAGGAGAGAGCAATTGTCTGTGGCCACCACCTGCAAAACCATTCCCTTTTTGGGGGTTGTCTTGCTGTTGCCTCTTCAGTGCACCTGTTTTCACTTTCATTTGCACCAAAACAGGTGACATTGATTCACAATCGCTTATGTTTGTACAGATTTATATCCCTGAAGTATAATTTACTTGGGTGTTATACTGTGATGATTGCATGTTCCCTTAAATTTTTAAGGGAGTTAACCCTGAGTTAACCTCACCAATCTAAATATCTCTGCTACTTATCAACAACAGACAGCTTCCTTTCACCTCTAACACGTGACTAAATTTCCATTGATCGACATCACGTTGACACCTTAGTAACACAACAGAGCATTTATGAGCCAAGTGTCCCTGCTAGGTATGTTCGGTAAACCGGTACTAAGGAAGAACCGCGGCACCAGAATTTCAAACTGGTACTATACTAGCATCGTATGTATTTCAATACTCAATTAAAACATTGCATCTTGCTTTTCATTATAACAAAAGGAGCAAAACTACTGCCAAAATCATATCCATTGGAAAATAAATGCTGTGACGTAAGTGAAATGGGCGTGCGTATTGCCCTGTGAGAATGTGTCTGTGTAGAATGTTTGAGATAGCGAAATCAGTCTGCTTAAGAGAACGGCAATGCAGCCTAATCGTCATTGTGTAAAAGCATACTGCTCTTAGTAAAATATGGAAGTACTTCGCGTACAAGCCAAATGATTAAAGGGAACCCCAATACATTGCAGCGCCAATTAGTAAAAGGTGTTTTCAAGTTTGTCTCGCGAGACGCATTGAAGTTACTTCGCCACAGCCACTAATGCACGCATTCCCATCCAGTAAATAAGAATATCAGGCAATATTGGGCCTACTGAAATAATCATGTTATGTCTATATGCACAACTATTAAATGATTATTGAAAAATAAACTCTCCTGATTGGAACTATTAAATAACTACATAAACTTCATGTTTAGTGTTATTCAGATGTGGTTTGATTATTTATATTTAAATTTCAAAATTAGAAGAAATTGATAAATGAAGAAATTGACCAAATATGCATGACCTGAATGGATCTGCTACAAGGAGTAAAAAGATAAGAAATTCACCCCTGGTGGAAATCCAGGTGTTCAGATCACACAAAATAGGGGCAATTAGTCCTATACAATACAATAGCATAAGAAAAAAATAAGAATACACAATATGTAAGTATATTTAAATATACGTTTTCAATTGTCAGATACCTAATACAGATTTGTTTTTAAATGTGTTTTATGGTTATCAGTGATTTTGCCGTGGTATCGATTTGGTATCGATACCAAGGTACCAAGGCAAGTATCGGTATCAAAGTCAAAATGTTAGTATTGGAACATCTCTAGTCCCCGCTACTCACAATCCGGAAAGTGACATTTGATGGATTACATTTTAAACCGTTTACATCAAAACAAATTCCTAGCAAACACAAATTTCGCAATAAGTATTGTTTATGTAAATAAAACTATTGTAGTTTCAAAATGCCTCTGTCTCGGGGCGAGGTAAGTAGAAAGTGTGGTTACTCACCGGGATGCCAAGCAGGGTGGGGTCCACAGGCTGTCTGAAGGGCAGGGACTCCGGATCCTGTCTGTACAGCGCCTCCAGGGTGGGCATCAGAGCCTGACGCAGCTCCTCGGGCTTAAAGACTGCAGGGAGGACATAGAACCTAGAGGTTAGAAATAGTAACAGACTGCAGGGAGGACATAGAACCTAGAGCTTAGAGATAGTAACATACTGCAGGGAGGACATAAAACCTAGAGCTTAGAAATAGTAACAGACTGCAGGGAGGACATAGAACCTAGAGGTTAGAGATAGTAACAGACTGCAGGGAGGACATAGAACCAAGCGGTTAGAGATAGTAACAGACTGCAGGGAGGACATCGAACCTAGAGGTTAGAGATAGTAACAGACTGGAGGGAGGACATAGAACCTAGAGCTTAGAAATAGTAACAGACTGCAGGGAGGACATAGAACCTAGAGGTTAGAAATAGTAACAGACTGCAGGGAGGACATAGAACCTAGAG